>PVLA01002721.1:0-251974 GCA_004027455.1 Hydrochoerus hydrochaeris | reverse complement strand
TCTTCTTCTTCTTCTTCTTCTTCTTCTTCTTCTTCTTCTTCTTCTTCTTCTTCTTCTTCTTCTTCTTCTTCTTCTTCTTCTTCTTTTGGTTCCAGGGATCTAAGTCATGACTTTTCACTTGCTAAGCAGGCACTTATGCCACTGCACTAAATCCCTAGCCCAAAAATTCCAGTGTCACTTTAATTCTCTATATTGAGACTTTTTATTTTTATGTATTTATTTATTTTGGTACTGGAGATAAGACTCATGTTCTCATGCTTACCAGGCAAGTGCCTGAGCCACTGAGATAAATCCCCAGCTTGATATTCAAAATTCTTAACCTTTGACTCACTATTTAACATATATCCTTTTTTCTACTTTCCTACAATACCATTTTCTTTATATGAATCAGGTGATTCATATGTAAGATCTTTATGAATTGAGTTGTAATATGTAGCAAAGGCAAAATTAAAAATATCAAGTGTGGTACAGTAGAATTTTCCACAAAGCTCTTTTCTGCCAGAGATGAGTTATCCCCCATCTCTCCTTCCTCACCTAATTGAGCAAGGTTACAAAGCTTATTAAACCTTATTGGAGTTTCTGTTGCTCTACCATATCTTTCCTGCCTGGGACTTGATTTTAAAATATTTCTCTGAGACAGATTCCTTGTGGGCATTCCAACAAGCTGCCAATCACCAAGACATTTGCTAATCAAAATCCACAAAATAAATTCCTTATACATGTGTGTTCCTTTATAATATGTTTGTCCCATAATTAAACAGCTGATGTAATCTGTAAACTACTCTTTTTTTCTTTCTCCTTTGGAAGTGGTTTTTCATAGACCTGTGTGTAACTGACCCAGAGAAAAAGTGAGTCAATGCCCCACTCTTTATACCTGATGAGGCCAATATCTATACACTGCAGTGATGATGATTTGCCTATATCGATGCATGTCTCTTCCTAAATTGTGCACACATGAGATGACCCCTCCCCCTCAATCTCTTATCCTGTCCATGTTTGGGCACCATATACTGTGACCCATGCAACCCCCAAGATTCTTGTGTTGAAGGACTATGAAAGGATGAGAAAAACAAAGAAGAGACAAAGCTGGGGTCAGGTGGAGCCCTTATCCTCCTGATGGGAGCAAAGGTGCTGCTGAACAAAAGAAGCAGCATGTTTATTTATATACTGGGAAAGATGATATCAATTTCAGCCCCATTGCCTAGCAACCCATAGCTTGGATTGTCTGGGGGCTTGGTGTTTACTTGCCTGACAGAGGTGCTTTTTTTGTTCTGGCAGGTTCATGTCTGGGTCAGGCTCTAGGTCAATTTCCAGCTTCAATTGCTCCCACAAGTTTCTATTTAAATATCCACTGTATACTTTGATCATCCATATAATTTTCTTGACTGTGCCAGAGCCTAACATTTGGGTGGGGTGTGACTGTTCCTGACCAGGTGATGAGAACAAGCACATTTTGGGGGGAAGTAAAGAAGCAGGTATCAGAACTTGGAATAAATCAAGTCCACCATTAGTTCATGAAGAGGTGTCACTGGTTTTGTCACTGAACTGACTCACTTTTGCCATTGTGAGGAGAGTGGGTCATGGAAGCTTCTGCCCTATAACCCACAGGTCCATCCATGTCTGATGCCCACACTGCCTGGCTCAGAGGACAAAAGGAGCAGACATGTAGGGGGTCCTGGTGTAGGACAGTCCATGAGATATGGCCAGTGAGACAGCAGGCATGTACCTGGGTTTGAGGCCACTGGGGCAGCCAGGGCAGAGGACATTCAGTGTGCACATAAGCAGCAGTGTTCCTGTTGGGACACTTGCTACAGATTCCTATATTCTCTGGATGAGAACTGAAAGTCATGATGGCAGGAAATTTTCCCTGTGAAACTGTTCCAATTGTTCACCTACGTGCTGTATTATGCTTCCAAATACAGAAAATGGAATTTTAAAAGTATTTTTAAAGTGAAGAGAGAATGAATCTCTCTCTCTCTCTCTCTCTCTCTCTCTCTCTCTCTCTCTCTCTCTCTCCCCAGAAGAGTAACAAAAGCATGCACAACAATGAGAGGTGGAAGCAGAATGAGTACAGATGTCTCAACTCAACTCCTGTTGCAGGGTGGTGTGAATGAGCCAGTCTCTATCTTGCCTCCAGCTGCTGGGACTGGAATATCAAGTGCTGGGAGGTCACTGTTTTGGGCACAAGGGGGACATGAGCAGAAGTGGCTGCACCCAGTGCCCACTAACCTGGAAAGATTGGGGGTGTGAGCAGAGATGACTGTGCCAGCAGGCCACTGTCATGGGACCAAGATGGGTGACAGTAGAGGTGTTTGTGCCCAGAGACCACTGTCCTGGGCCTGAGAGGGATATAAATAAAGCTGGCTGTTCCAGGAGGCCAAAGCCCTAGGCCCAAGGCAGGTGTGAGCAGAGGTGGCTTTATAGGCCACTGTCCTGAGCTTGAGGTGGGTGTGAGAAGAGGTGGGTGAACCTGCAGGCCACTGCCCTGTGCTTGAGTGGGGCATGAGCAGAGATGGCCCTGCCAAGAGTCCAATATCCTGGGCCCAAGGCATGCATGAACAGAGGTGGCTGCACTGGGAGGATGTTGACTTGGGCCTGAGGAGTATGGGAGCAGAGTTGGCTGTGCTGGGAGACCTCCCAAACCTGAGATAACTTTGGAGTCTGTGTGAAGCATGGCCTGTTTTTCCCTGTGCTGAGTTAGTACCATTGTCCTTCCCTTAAGTCATTGACACTTGCCAGACACAAAGAACAACAGTGCAAGTAGGTTTAATGGATTTGTCCCAGGCAGGGACCCCAATCCAATGTCCACCTAGGTCTCCTCAGCTCTACTCCCAGCTACTGGTAGAGGGACTCACTGTGTTTCTCAGCCTCAGTCCATTTCCTGGAGGTCTGAAAGCACAGCTGCAATGACCCCTCTGTGCCCTCAGGAAATATTGTCATCTGAGCAATGGGTGCAGAAGGATGGACCCTGGGATTGTAGGTCAGTTGTACAGAGATCATTTCTGTATACTCCAGTTCCCAGCAGGGCCCTGCATATATTTGAGCCCCTCCAAGCCTCAGTCCCATAATACATGGAGTGGGAAAAGTACCACTCTCTGTCATACTTCCAGAGTCCCAGCAACAGTGGGTGGCACCTTCCCTGAAACAAGGGGCCCCAAGCCAAAGCTGGCTCCTGGTCACTTTGCTATGGCCAAAGGGCTCAGTGAGGCCCAAGAGGGAGAGAAGATTCTCACTCTGCCAATTCCTCAGCCTCAAGAGAAAGATTTTCTGTGAGTTTTCTGGGTCTGGAGGTTTTCAAATGATGAAATAGCAGGCTGTGTGTAAGGAGACATTGTGATAAGGTGGTGTTCTCTGGGTGGGTTGCTCAGTGTGCTGGATGCAAAGGGCAGATCACCCTGGGGACAAGCCAGGCTTCCCCACAGACTGGAAAGAATTCAGGAATTCAGGGCCATTGCCTGGGAGTTTCCCATCTGCAGTCTGACTTTTTTCTAGGGTTGGTATTGAGATGATTATTTTATGACAGAGATGGCCAAGAACAATAAAAAGAGACTTATTCTCATCCTCACTATCTATCATGGGAATAATCACCCCCAAATGTATAAACAAGAATCAATTTGGAGAAGTGGATTCTGCCCCACACAAGAGGGTGAAACAGTGGCATGTTCAAGCCCCTAGCCAAGAAGCCATCCAATCTAGTGTCCAATTAGACTGCCAGCTGTGGTCCACAGAACAGTCAGAAAGAGAACCACACATCCATTGCTCAGTAAGGAGACAGCATAACCCATGCACCTGACACATGCTCCACTCTGCATCACTTTCCTACCATCGAGTCTGCCCAGTGGACCAGGAAGCTGCTGCTGGGCCTCATTAATTTCCCTGCACACCTGCGTGCACACATGAACTCATAAGGTACATGTGATCCTGATGCTGTGTGAATCATATTTCATGTGTGTGTCTTCCTTCTACTTGTTCAGCTTCCTGTTCCTGAACCAGTTAGAACTGCTGCTACTTAGCATATGTAGACTAGAATGACAGTTTCATGTAGTTCATCCTAACAATTCTAAATTATTCTCTATTTTAAAGGATTCCTTTATGTGACTATACCACAATTTATCTAATGTTGCTTTTTTATTTTTTTTAAACAGTGTGCTCTGAAAACTCTCTTCAATGCCTTGCAGGTACAGGTCAAGAGACTCTTTAGAGTCTCTTACTACACAGTAACAAAACTGAATTGCTAGAATAAACTGAATAACTGAAGTTTACAGAAATCACCATCTGCTTGCTGAAGTAGCTGCACCAACTTTTACTTCTCTTGGCCGTGTATGGGTTTCCCTGAGGACCTCATCCTCACCCAAAGTTGCTGTTTGATTTTTAGCACCAGCAATGTGATCGGCATGAAGGAGTAATTCCAGGTTTCTTTTTTTCTGCCACACTGTCCACTGAAGAGACTGCCTTTATGTGTCCTTTGGTCATTTGTATTTTCTTTCCTTTTAATTGTAGGTTCATAATTTTTGACCATTTAACTGGATTGATTTTTATGGATTCATAGATTTTGTATACATCTGTTGTGTGTGGATATAGATATGAATATGAATACAGAGATACAGAGAAATAGTGATGGAAATGGAGATGAGATTGTGACAGAGATGGAGACAGATAGAGATGATAGAGATAGAGGTATCTCTCCAGGTTTTTTTTTTTTTTTTGTTACTTAGGAAGAAACTCATGACTTCATGCTTTCCAGACAGGCTTCTATGCTGCTAAGGTAAACCCCTACCCAGCCACTTAGAGATAGAAATAGAGATGAAGATGAGACAGATCTCCTTTGTCATTATATGATGTAGCAGACACCATTTCCAAGTCTGTGGCTTTCCATTTTGTCACTGACAGTGACTCTACTGAAATAAATTCACAAATGAAAATCTGCAAGCCAGGCTATGTGCAGGAACCTAACTCCCCACACAACACAAATGACTGCTCTCTTCTGGCCTAGGAGGATCCTACAGCAGAGATGGAAGCATTTAACAGACCCTGCTAGAGTGGATCAGATATGGAACCCTGCACACAAGGTTCATGGGTCTCTGGATAGGCCTCTGACCCAGCCCACAGCTGGGGACCTGGTCAGCACTCCACATGACTTTTTCTCCTTCACCTGTCTGCCACCCAAGCTGGCTGGAGCCACAGCTCCTGAACTCAGCCTTTCTCCATATGAAGAGCTTGAGAGGTGCTGCTGTAGACACAGATGAATGGTGCAGCCAGGACAGCAGCCCTGGGTTACTTCTCACTGCAGGTGTGGCTACCTTCCTGTCAGATGACAACCCCTGCAGTGTCTGCTGTAAGGGAGGGCAGGGCACAGGCACTGGGAGTGTGTTCTGAAGAAAGAAGTCACAGCAAAAATTTTAAGGTAAGAAAAGTAGCCTGGTAGGGAGGGGTTGCAGGTGGGGGAAGGCCTGAGATGGGCTCCCTGTGATTTGTGCAACTTCCTGTGCCTAGGAGGCAGCCTGGGGGCTACTCAGCAGGTGCCTTAGTGACCAGAGTGTGGCCCTCCAAGAAAAGAGAACAGTGTTGACATTGCAGTCCTGGAAGAAATGAGAAGGTGTGTGTGTGAGATTACAGAAAGGCAAAATGACCAGGGCCTGGCACAGAGCCATGAAGGTATATTGGGATTCAGATAAGCTCAGTCTAAATGCAGTTCTTGGGCACAGCTGTTATAAAAAACAGACCAAACAAGGGGAGAAGCAGCACTGGGGAGATTTAGGAGGAAGATTATTGCACTGGTGCACTTAAAGGTGATTTCTACCAAAGAGTCCTTTGAAAGCTTCTTTGGGGCAGATGAAGCAGAGAGGTCAAAGGCAGATTTAGTGCAATGGATGAGAAGGTTGATGACATCTTGGGGAGTTTAAACATTCCAGATCCCATTGCAAGGCTATCATCTATATATATCTATCTAGCATGTGATATGTGCTATATATATATGTGCTATATATCTAGCATCTATCTATCTATCTATCTATCTATCTATCTATCTATCTATCTATCATGTGCTATGCAGAATAACAAGTGTCCTGATTCATTTTAAATTGCCTTCCAATGTTGGGGATTTAGCTTAGTGGCATAAGCACCTGCCTGGCAAGTGCAAGGTCATGAGTTCAATCCCTGGTACCACAAAAAAATAAATTGACTTCCAAAGCCATCAGTTATACAATGACGGAAAAGACAAGGGATACACAAAGGAAGAAATGTTTTGTTATCATATCTTTGTGGACATGCCTGCCTTGTTTTGAGGTAATCTTTGTGGGCTTTATTTAAAAATATAATCAAGTTTTTGCAGCCATGCCCAGGAAATAGGCACTGGCAGCAGGGATTTGGGCTGTCAGGGCTGAATGAGGGCAAGGGTGTCAGCAGTGGCTGCTGCGTCTCAAAAGAATTTACTGAAGAACCAAGCCTCCTAAGCTGCAAGGAGAGGTAACATTCCAATGGGCATCACAGGTCACTGGATTGTGAGGAAGTGAGACAAAGACAGTGAGCATTGGCGGCAGGCTGCTGCTTCCCTAGGACCTGGGTTCCTGGTCAGTACAGACTGTTCATGAAGGGAGGAGATGGGGAGAATGAGCAGATGAAGGGTAAGGGGCAGAGGTGGGAAAATGGGAAAACAGTCTGCCACACAGGCCTCCCACATGCTCCTGGTTTTCCTAAATGTTCTAAAGAGAGCATGCACTTCTGTGTGTCCAGGAGAAAGTCACTATATAAACTCAAGGCTGTTACTTCATGGTAAAAAGAGAAAAAAAAGTCTTGTTTATCAATAAACTAATTTATACAGTTTTCAAGTACTCTCACCACACAGCTCACAAAGTTGAACTGTGCCAGTATTTCCCAGACATCTTCTGGGATCCCATGAAATGAGATCAAATAGGAAATTAATTTCCAAGTACAAACACTTTCTCTGAATAAAGCCCTGTTTTAAGCACCCTTGTATTTCTGTTTGTTGTCTTTGGATTCCCAAACCCTGGCCTAACCAATAGTACAAGGGATGGAGGACCAGTCAGCAGTGTCCTCAATAGCTTTCCTCATTTTTTGGTCTTAAAACTGTACAAAGACATCCTGAGTCTAAATTCATTTTTGATAGTAAATATACAATCTTAAATATTACAAAAAGTCTTTTTTAAATTCAAAAGTTCAAATAATTGGTAAGAAATGCCTGTGTCCCCTCCCTGGTCCTGGGGTCTGAGGTGAACTAAACACTTCACTAGTGAGGAACTTTTTAATTTTGGGTAATGACAATTGAACCCAGGGCACAATGTCTGCCACAGCACTGTGATGCATGAAGTGCACTCCTGTTCCTCAGTCCTTCATTAAATTTTATTTAGAGACAGGGTCTGCAAAGTTCCCCAGAGACTCAAATGAGCATTCCTCATGTCCTGTCCTGAGTCATTCTAAATAGAGGTTCTTTTGTCACAATTTTAAAAACAGATTCATTATTTTTAAAAATTGTTTACCTGAATTCAAAATTTAGTTTTCGCTCAAAGATAGGAACTTGTTACATTCTTGCCACATCTGTAAGACATCCACAGGTTTTCAACAAAACACAGAAAACATTAAAAGATTTGATAAGTGACATTCCTCACCACAGATGGTCCTGCCCACATTCATGAAATTTGCCTGGCTCAAGAATTCAGGATGAGAACAGTGGTTTCAGAGAAATTCTACATAAACAGGCTCCAACCTTAAAGGTAAAAGAGTAACTAAAGATGTCTGAAAGTGGCATCAGGCAGGGGAGACACAGGGGTGCAAATGTGAGACACAGAGCAGCACATCCTCCTCCAAGGATGCTACCCCACAGAGATGCACCTGACATCCTGAGGTCAGGACTGGCAGTGTCAGGTCATTTCAAGCCCAAATGCATTTGTGGTGTGAGTCCCTCCCTGGAGAAAGTTAGCAGAAATAAGGGATGTTGAGGCAGGATTTGATTATTGAAAACAAAAGGGCCAGGGATATAGCTCAGTGGCATAAGTACCTGCTTGGCAAGCATAAGGTCCTGAGTTCTTTCCCAGGCACTAAAAGACTGAAAGATCATTGTTAGGTTTGATGTATTGGGTCAACTTGAGAAGTTTAGAAGTGTAAACTTCTAAACTACAGGGAGACAGGATCCTTACTTTGTAAATATCCTCATCCTGTGCAAGAGGAAGGCACAGGGCTATACTTGCCCTGAAGCAGGGGTGGATGTGGCCTATGTGCAGTATAAGGGAGAAGAGGCTTGTTTTCCCCATTTGAGTCTGGCTACTGCCTCGAAGTGTTGTCTCAGTACTATGTCCCCCTGCCTTGCAGCTAACTTTTTATGGACTGAAACTTATAAAAAACCTAAGCTAAATAAACCTTTCCTTCCTTTATTTCAGTGTTGGGTAATTCATTATAGAAAAGAGAAAAGTAACCAAAACAATCATGTAAAATGAGGGTATTTTGGAACAGGCTGGCAGAACAACCTCAACCCTGTAGTAAGGAACCCCATCCCTGCCACAGGGAAAAAAAATCAATGTCAAATCCATTGCTTTCTGTGAGCACCATAAACTGTATTAGTGCTCATAGGTGAAGCAGTCATTCAGAAAGATGGAGAACTCATAGATATTAAGGATAAATCCACACTCTAAAAGCCTTAGAATTCCAGGCAGAAGGCAACTTGACCAGCATACCTGGCAGGCCAAGTGATCATGTGTGAAATTAAACTGCTTGGCAAATGGGAAAGATATCCAACTGGGTTGACCACAGGGCCTGACCATTGCCAAAGCTGCTACTGCTCAGAAGCCATCACCACTGTCCCCTGCAACTCACCAGCATCTGGTCCACTTGGTCATGAGATCTAACATCACCTGAGCACTGCAGAATATGACATACATACCCTGGTTGAATCTTAAATGTTTCCCAAGAGCTCATAAATTGAAGGTGTGATCCTGGCCACTGACACTGTGGGAGGCAGTGACACCTTAGAAGATGGGTCCTTGTTGAGGGTGAGGTACTTGGGGATGTATTCTTGAGAGGTATTTCGAGGATCTACCCTCTCTTCTTCCTGGCCTCCATGAAGTGAGAAGCTCTGCCCACTATGTGCTCCCCACCCTGATGTTCTGTTCACCACAAGGCCTGAATGATGCAGGCAACAACCAAGGGCTGAACCTGTAAAGCCATGAGCCAAAATAGATCTTCCTCCTCTGAAGATGAGGGATATAGGTATTGGTCACAGCAGTGGACAGATGACTAACAATATCACAACTTTTAGCCTGCTCACTCCTCACTGTCAGCCCTTCCCACCTCCTCTCAACCTTTGAAAGAAGGCCAGAAGTAAACTAGTGATCAGTGGCTCTGTAAACCAGTACTCATGATGTCAGCATTAAATATCATGAACATTTGGGTAACACCTTATCAAAAGTTTTTGTACCTTTCATTTTGTTTGACGGGACCAAAATATCTGTGAAATAATGAAAGAGAAAAAAGAAAGAAACAATCAGCAACAACTGTTATAGGCCAAACAATCCTAGGCAAACCATTTAGGAGCCTTAGTCATTGTTTTCTTCATGAACATCTGTGCCAAACAGCAGCTTCAGCTACTACCAAACCCCCTGTTGACAGATATACACACTTCATGCAGACAAGGATACTGTTTGACATGATTTGAGAGTGCTCAAATGCTCCATTTAGGAGAAGTAAGACAATGATTATTTGTCCTGTGATACCTGTTGTTCACAGGCATAAATGTCCTGGTACTTGATGGAGGACTGTACAGTGAGTTCATGGGACATTTTCCAATTTTAGTACTTAATCTAGCAAAAACACCACATTCTAGCAAAATGGAAACAGCAAACAGAACACAGGTGCATCATGTCAACATCAAGTGACAATTGTTTCTTAAGGAGATTTCATCAGTAGTGTTCTGAGCTGGACTCAGAGCCAAGAGCTGGCCTGCTGAACTAGTGGCACCAGGATCCAGTGGTGGTGCAGCAGGACACAGGTCTCTGGCTCAAAGGATATTGTTAGTATTAGACCAGAAGGACAATTAGCCTTGCTGTCTGCATTTGGTTCATACAAGTCCCCAGCCCCTAAAGGCCATGATTCCATTTAAATGGGCACACAAAGTCATGCTGTTCTTCATCCCAGGTGGTAATATTTCTCTACAGAAAGGGCTCTGAAAGTGAGCTTGATTGATTGTCTCAGTATGGAGCTACTGTGCAGAGCAGAAACCTCAGGATTGGATTTTCACACCCTTTGCTCTGCATGACACCAATCTTTACCTAAGAGAGAGGGTTGGCAAAGAGGGCCCATTCTATAGGTGTCCAACTAGACAAAAACTATGAGCAGCTGTTAGCTTGGCTTGTATAAGCAATGGTTTTGGAAGCTCACAGCTCACTCTGACATTTGTATTAGGATATTGCTAGTGTAAAGATTCTGTTTCCAGATCACAAGTGAGTTGCTCTTCACGATGAGTTGTCTCCTTCCCAGAACCAAACCTGTGACCACCCAAGAAAAGCAACTCCTGTGTGGGTGCATGCCTTATCCTAAGCCAGAAACAGCCTGCAGCATGAAATAAATTATCACCTCACTGGATGTAAAGAGAAACTTAGGAAAGTGGAGCACAAGGAGGATGGACTGTGAACTCTCAACCCAAGCAAGGCCCACAGCCATGAGACGGAAGGAGCCAGGCTCAGTCACAGCCAGTGCTTCTTAGAGCTCAAACCAATCACAGAATGCACCTGAGCCCACCTGAAGCTTGCAACCAATTATCCATCTCTCCAAGGTGCACAGCCAAAACCAGGCTAAACAAAGTGTACAGAAAAGCAAGTTCCCTAACACTTAGATGTATTTTTTTTTTAATTTTTGAGGCAGGGCCTCACTGTGTATTGAGGCTGGCCTTGAACTCACTTTGTAGCCCAGGCTGGCCTCAGAAACACAACAATTCTCCTGCCTCCATCTGCAGAGCTCAGGGATTACAGGCATAGGCCAGCAGGCCCTGTTAACATTTAGAATTGTAGGAAGGAAAATGGAAAAACACAATCCTCATGTGTCCTAAAAAAGGTGTTTTCCAGTGGTAGGAGACCAGCTCACATCCATTGCTGATTGCTGGGTGCAGGGTGGGTCACAGGAATAAGCAAAGGTTCCTTTCATGTCTGGAGCCAACGAACTCTTGTCACAGTGCTTCCAGTGGCACAGGGAACACCAGCCTCTTCCTAAGAGTGAAAGTGGGCTGGGGCATCTGTTTCTTCTCCCCCGTGGCATCCACCTGTTGGCTCACACCACAGTTGACAGGTGTGAGGATAGACAGGATGTCCTGCTGTCTGCAGAAAGAAACCCAAGCAGCTCTCATGAAGAACTGAGGCAACCAGAGTGCTGCAGATTTACATTGCATTGGCAATATCCTGTCATCTCAGGGCTGAAGGGGGCAAAATGCTTGACATGACATAGTTGTGATCTTCAACACTTACAATGAAAATATTAAGTTTAACCCAGAATCTATGCATTTATAAAGTAGAATGCAATTGACAGCCTAGGAGCTCAGAAGAGAGAGTGCTTCTGGCCAAGAGGAGGTGAGAAGGCTCCTGGAAGAGACAGCCATGAACCTGGGTTGGCAGGACAGGTCATCCTTTCCAGAAATTTTGGGGAGTGAGGTACATTGCATCTCACTGTGACAAACTCAGGATCTCAGGCAAAACTCAGTTTTGAACTGTTCCTCTACTGCAAGATATTTGTGGGTTTCAAGTAGGTTTCTCACTTCTCTGTGCATTCCTTCCATCATCCTCACTTTGGCACCATGACTGTTAATGTCCTGGAATGTGCTAGGCCCAAAAACATGGGCCTCAGTACCCCACTGACTGTAACTATTTTTTTTTGTACCAGCGATTGAACTTATGACTGTGTGCTTTCAAGGCAGGTGCTTTTGCCACTGAGCTAAATCCCTACTGTGACTGTCACTTTCACATGGGCATAAATCCCCTCTCCTCCTGCTCACCCTCACCATCTCCACTGGGTCACTCTGGTGGGGTGTAAACCTGCCAGGCCATCAACCTTCAAATCCAACTTTGCACCAGTTGCTACTTGCTCTCCCAGAAGGAGATTCTTTCCCATCCTTTAGCCCCATCTGATATAGTACCCTGGTCAAGAGGCCTTTCAGGAATCCCACCCACTGCATTTTACTATTTGTTTTTCTTTGTTCCTAGAAGGTCTGATCCTAAAGTCATTTATTAATTTTTACTGGTTAGCTTATGTTTTTATTATCTGTCTTCCCCTCACCAGGTGTACAATTCACGGAAATATTTTGCCTATTGTTCACTACTGCTTAGTACACCACTCAGTGGGCACACAATAGGCCCTCTGTGAGTGCTGCTTTCACTGAAGCCATGGATGCTGGACTCCAATGACCCCTGCTAGGTTGGAGAACGGGTGAGGAGGAGCAAGAAACAACCTTGGTTCAAGGGTCTAGTACTGGTTCCTGGGAGCACTCTGATCCTGCCTTGGATGGGGACTGAAGTGTCAGTGCACCTGCCAAATATTGAGAAGATGGACTCAGAAACACTGAGTGTGAGGTTTGAGGTGACACTGAGGCAGGGTACCCAGAAAGCAGAAGATGAGTGCTGACACAAGCAGTTACTCAGCAGTCCAACAAACACATGCAAGCTCAGAATTCCACAGTCTCTATGTTGGGTTCTGAGACTACAAAGGTGAATAAAGCAGAGCCTGAGAGTGTGGACCAGAGGGGGCACTTGTGGACCTGGCACATGCTTCTATAGTGGTACCACAAGTTTCTAGGTATAACAAGGCTGCCAGGAGGTGAGAGGAGACAGAGGAAAGACACCAGAAAAGGGTGTGCAAAGAATAAAGGGGGTCAGACAAGCAGGACTTGGCAGAAATGGGGTGACATCAGAGCCTCAGCAAAAGTAGCACACAGATACTCAATGGCTCAACTGTGGATGAATTAACATAGGAGGAAGAAAGTCAAGATTCCTGCCTCTGCCTGGCATGCTTTCTCCCTCAATTATCTGCTTTAACATTTGGTCATCATCTCTGGAAACTTATGATCCTCCCAATCAGGCCCCACAACACCCAAGCCTCACACCTGAATGATCTTCCCTGTCTGTTTGTCTATCTAAACCATTAAACTGTGACATTGTGAGCAACTTGAGGGCAAAGACTACATCATATTTTTAATTAAAGAGAAAAAAAGATAGAAATATTATAGAATTTCAAAATAAAGATAAACAGTAAGAAACTACAAGTTGACAAATTACATACTGTTCTCTTAGAAATAGTTTTTCAAGTTATAAAATTAAAGCACGCAATGTGGACACTCAAGCAGTGAGATTGCAAACAGATCTGTTCAACAACTCAACAGCAATCAAGAAATATGGTTATCAATCCCACACGCCTAAACATACATGCAGCTATATCTTTTATAGCACTTCCTATTTCCTCTTTTTTACAATAGCAATTATACATTTATTAAATTTTATTTAAAGACAAGAAAAAGAAGATATTTACTCTGCAACACAGAAGCCACCCACAAGAGTGTACAATGTCAACACAGTCAAAATTTCCCTTCACAAGGAAGCACCTTCCCACAGGACCATTGACTAGAAAGATGAAACTTTCAAAATGTTGGATAAAAGGTGTTTAGGGCAACATGGGGGTGGAAGAAAAGTGTCAGTACCTGTCAGACTTTCTGGTTTTAATGGGAGAAAATATGTTTTCATTTATGATACCATGCAATTGATTCCTTCAGAGTGGTTTCAGAAGTCCATTTTAAAATGTGAACGTGAACTTGTCTGTCTCCAAGGAAAAGCTAGAGAAACAGAAATATTAGGAAAAAGCAAAAAACCTCAAAAAGCCAAAAAAGAGGGAAGAAGGCAAGATGGCTGATCAGTGAGCAACAAAATACAAAGCCTCCCAGGAGAAGCAACTCATATACAAGATAGATGCTTTTGACAGAGGAAGAAATTAAAATGTAAAAAAGCTCATCAAATACTTTGGGACTACAACTGAAACAGCTAAAAATTATGAGACACAGCATTTTCATGGTTACTCACCAAGTTTGCACCAGCTTGAATCCTCACAGGCAGGCAGAGCCACTCAAACTAGTTCCCACTGCCACTCACAGGAAGCACAGCAGCACTGAAGTTGGGGGTTGGTGAGCCCAATGGAGAGCAGAGCAGGCAAAGGGACCTTCATTAACACACTGTCAGTGCTGGGAATGAGACCCCCCCCAGTGGGAAGGGCACAACCAAGTGGGCGACATGTTGGAATTGGGCAGGAGGAGCCTGCGCTGGGAGTGACAGTGACTTCAATTGGTTGCTACCTCCCCAGAGCAGATTCCTGGGATTTTCTTGGACTGGGCCATGCCCCTGGCTGGGACCCAATGAGCCATCCCAAATAGATTCCCTGTGCCTGGCACACACTAACCAGGTGAAGGCACCTGAAGTTTGGCTGGCATGGTGGGGAGGGGCAAGCATACAGAGCTGCTGCTTACACCTCAGTGACAAGAAGAGGCAGGAGAGGGTGGAGTTCCCTTGCAAGTGTATTTCAGAGGAAACGTGGCCAACAGGGAAGGGGGCTGGGACCTGCACTGTAACCTGTGTGGAGGAAGCCAGGGTGTGACAGGAAAGAGAGTAAGGAGGGAGTCCCCAGCCCAGAACCCCAAGAGCCCTGATCCAGGAAAAGGAAAAACAAGGGAGACTGAGGGTGGCAAGCACACGTCAGGCATGGCTTCAATAGACATTAAGAGATATCTTCAGGACCTTGTAGACGAGCTCAAAACTGAAATATTAAATCAGGTAAAGCAAGATATGACGAGAGTAATAAAAGAAATGCTCTCAGGAAGCATCTCTCAGGATGATACAGATGGAAAAAGGGAGGAACACAAAAAAAGCAGAGAAACATTCAATAAAGAATATAAAGAAAATATGGAATACATGAAGCAGATTCAAGGAGACTACCAGGAAATTAAAAACTCCATTGAAAGCTGGCAAAACTCCTTAAAAGAAACTAAGGATAGACTATCAAAACTTGAAGACAAGTTCACAGTGTGGATCATGAAAGGAAAGATCTCTTAAAAATAACAAGGGAACAGGAAGTAACAATACAAAGTCTAGAACATGACAAAAGAATCTACAATTTAAGAATAAGAAATGTGAAGGAAGAAGCAGGAATACATACAGGTGAATTTCAAAGGCTATTCATGAAAATAATTAAGGAAAACTTCCCAAGCATGGGAAAAGAAAATGGCATTCATTTGTGTAAGGCATACAGAACTCCAGCCACCTACAACCAAAACAGAGATATACCCAGACATATAATAATCAAGATACCAGAAATTCAAAATATAAAAACAGAATATTAAAAACCATCAGAGAAAAGAAACAGATTTCCTATAAAGGTAAACCCATCATAACCACAGCTGACTTCTTGACACAGACCATCAGATCAAGAAGAGCTTGGAGTGAAGTATTCCAATCCCTGAAAGAAAATAACCTCCAGGCCAGATTGATGTACCCTGAAAAACTGTCACTAGAAATTAATGGAGAAACAAGATGCTTCCAGGAAAAAGAGAAACTGGGTGAGTTTGTGACCACCAATCCAACACTAGAGAGAATACTGAAGGACATTCTGAAGAGAGTGAAAAATAATACCAGGATTTTAGGAACAGTGGCAGAAAGGCCTCACTGAGTGAGGCAGGAAGTAGAATGAAGGAGAAAAGTAGACAAACAAAGGCAGACAAATAGCATAGCAGAAATGATGCAGAGAGGTATAACTAGAAACTCTAACATAGATGGCCTTGATATGCTATATTGTTAATAGTGTACCAGGATTTAAAACTCACATTACACACACTACTCTGCTTAGATGTATTATATTCTGTTCCAGTCATTCTACCTGTACTAGATTTGAGTGCACAGACAGTAATCCTGAAAATAACAGGATGTAGTAAAGTAATCATCCTTAATTTCCTATTAACTTAATCTAAAGCTTTGTAAAACCTACACTCTTTTACCATGATTGATCATAATAGAACCTGGTTTGTTGGATCACTGTTTTGTATTGATAGATTTTATTCAAAGCTGTTATGATTGATAATATCAAGTCCGAGAGTACAGGCAACTGCACTTAAGATGACAAGATCCACTAGAATATCCACTATGGTTTGATCAATAACTGCCTTTGAAATTTTATACTGTCTACAAAGTTTTATTTTTACTAATATTGTTATGTACTGCTATACTCAATTATACTGCTATATTCAATTGTGCCTTATGATATAGACATCCTATTGAAGATAATAAGAAACAACACAGTAATCATTGTAGATCACCTTGTACTGTGGTTTTATATGACTTTTTGGTTTCATGTTTTTATAGGAATTTGTTTTGTTTTGTTTTGCTAAGTTTGGTTTTTCCCTGTAATACAGAAAGTATAGGAATACATGCAGAAATTCATGCATGTGTAGCTGTTTACACTCTCACTGTTTGACTATCTACTTTGTATGCTTTAATTTTGTATCTTGAACAACTATTTCTAAGAGTACACTATGTAATTTATTAACTAGTGATTTCTTATTTATCTTTTTTTTTTGGAATTCCGTATTACCTCTACCCTTTACATGCTTTTGTTCTCTTTAAATAAATTTTTAAAAAAGCAAAAAAAAAATCAAAATGTTACACTGGTTTCATCAAAACTCATTGAATTAATATATACTGAATTTTTTTAGGCTGAACTCTGTAGTCCCCAGACCATCTAGGTCAGAAATTCCCAAGACAAAATTCAAAATAACATGTGAAGTGATATTCTGATGTGTGGAGCTCTGACATAATAGAAAATACCTAATCTTGACACTTGGCACATGTCTCAAAAGTCCTATCTAAGGAGATGGATACAAATACTTTTGGGTCTTGTCAATTCTGTGCTATTATGTCTTCTACTAGGGTTCCCTTGATGATTTCCTGACTTGTGCTTCACTGGACAAGGAGAGAGACAACATATGTCACAACAACCATGAGATCTTCCTTTGAATACCTTGATCATGATGAAGTTTTAATTTCCTTCTCATAGTCCAAAGTTTTTTGCTTTGGATTGCCTGGCTCTCCCTTTCCTATGATTTTTTCCTTTACCTTCCCTTCTCTTTCTAGTTGCTTTGCTCCCAATTGAGTCCTCATGTAAAAATAGTGTATTTCCACACATATTGCCCTGAGAAACATGTTGAAGACATGGTCATTTGTAGATTAATGGGTTTAGTATGGCTGCCCTTGAAATTCAACTTCAAACCCAGTCTGGGAATGCAAATCCCATGTGCTTGCAGAGGCTTTGTTGCTGAGAAATTTCACAGCCAGCACTTGTACTGCCTGTGAATGTTACAAGAAACCATTTACTGAAGACTTTAGGGAAGAGGACTCAGCCAAATGAGTGTGCAAGTGGAAAGAAGATGCTCAATGGAAAGTCATTACAGAGATCACCTGCCAGATCCTGAGATATCTCATGTCCCACTGGCACTGAATCCATGGGTAGATTTACAGGCATTTTTCATGTACTCATGAAAAAATGTGAAAAATTTCAAGCAAGGAAACTTCCAGAGAAAATACTGTTGTATACAAAGCCTTTTCAAGTCTTGCCCTAAAGGGACCTGACTACAACCAAGGCTTCCATGACAATGTGCAGCATGGTGACTCAGGTGCCTTACACCAAAGATGTCATAGATCATTGCCTCCAGCTCACAATGCTGTTCAGCCAATCACAGATACGGGTGCTTGACTGGCAACCTCAAGCCTCTAGATTTCTGTAAACAGGTGGGACACACCTCTTCAGCCTCCCAGCATGTTTCCAGAAACTCAGACATTTCAGTAATGTAGTATTTTTCTTAGCCTTGCTAGTTTCTATCACTATTTTTTTTACATTTTCTTCATTATTATGTGTGCTCACACAATGTGAAGTGAATAAAAATTACTGGAGAGCCTCAAAAAAATAAAGAGAAGAAAAAAAGCAAAACAGAAGAAAGTGTAGCAACAATACAGAATTCTAAAAGAAAGAAAAAGAAAAAAAGGAAAAAGAGAAAAAAACCCACTAAGAAATCACTAGTTTATAAATTACATATTGTCATCTTGGATGTAGTTGTTGAAGTTACAAAGTTAAAGGTGCATAGTAGACATTCAAACAGTGAGATTGCAAACATTTCTGTTGAAAGATCCAACAGTGATTCAGCAATATGGTCATCTATTTTACACACTCAAGCATACATGCAGTTATATCCCTTAGAGCTCTTTCTTCTCCTCTTTTTTACAATAGCAATTATACATTTTGTTTTTATTACACTTGTAGTTCTTATTTACTTTTTACACTAGAGACATAATATATTTATAAATATGATTCTTATCTATTTCACTAACGAAGATAGTCTCAAGTTGTCTCCACTTACCTATGAAAGCCTCAATATCATCCTTTTTTATAGCTGAGTAATATTCCATTGTATAAAAATGACACATATTTTATCCACTCTGCAGTAAATGGGCATCTTGGTTGTTTCCAGGATTTAGCTATCACAAATTGTGCTGCTAAGTACATGGGTGCACATCTATCACTGTGATATGAACTTTTCAGTTCCTCTGGAAAAATACCCAGGAGAATAGCTGGATTGAATGGGGCTTTCAATCCTAGTCTTCTGAGAATTCTATATATGGATTTCCATAATGGGTGCACCAGTCAACATTCCCACCAATAGTGGAGCAGTGTTCCTTATTTCCTGCAGCCTCGTCACCATTTGTTATCAGTTAATTTCTTGAAGGCAGCTATTCTTTGTGGAGTGAGATGAAATCTCAGTGTTGTTTTAATTTGAATTTCTTGAATGATCAGTAATGATGAACATTTCTTCATGTATTTATTTGCCCCATTTGTATATCTTCATCTGAGAAATGTGTGTTCATCTCAGATGCCCATTTTTGGAGAGGGTCTTTGAATTTGGGGAGCTTTATGGCTTTCAATTCTTTATATGTTCTGGACACAAGTCCTTTTTCTGAGAAGTTGCTGGCTAAAATTCTTTCCTACTCTGTGGTTTTTCTTTTCACTCTGTTGGTGATTTCCTTGAAATGCAGAAACTTTTAGATAATATGAGATCCCAGTTGTTGATTCTTTGAAGTGATTCCTGTACAGTTTGCATTTTGTTCATAAATTCTCTGCCTACCCCTATTTCTCCAAGACTTCTACCTACATTGTCTTCCAGTAGATTTAGTGTTTATGTTTTAATATTTAGGTCTTTGATTCATTTAGACTTTAGTTTTGTGCATGGTGAAAGGCTTGGATCTAGTTTCAGTCTTCAACATGTGGAGAGCCAATTTTTCCAACACCATTTATTAAAGAAACTGTCCTTCTTCCAGTGGACATATTTAGCCCCTTTGTCAAATATCAGGTGGCTGAGTGTCTTTGTAGTTGTGCTTGCATCTTCTAATCTGTTCCATTGATCCTCAGGTCTATTTCTTGCCAGTACCATGCTGATGTTATCACCATGGCTTTATAGTACTGTTTTAAGTCAGGAATTGAGATGCCTCCTGCCTTGCATTTGTTGCCCAGAAATGCCTTTGCTATTCTAGGTTTCTTCTGTTTCCAAATGAATTTTAGTAGACTTTTCTCTAGATCTGTGAGGTATGTTAATGCTATTTTGATTGGGATTGAATTAAATCTGTATAAAAGATTTGGGAGTATGGCCATTTTCACAATGTTGGTTCTTCCTAACCAAGATCAAGGAATGTCCTTCCATTTTCTAATATCCTTTTCTATCTCCTCTTTCAGCAAAGTATAATTGTCAGCATATAGGGCTTTTACATTTTTAGTTAGGTTGATTCCTAAGTATTTCATTTTTTAAAATTATTATTGTAAATGGAGATATTTCCATAAATCACTTTCAGTGAGTTTTTATTTGTGTACAGGAATGCTATTTATTTTTGTGCATTGGCTTTGTATCAAGGTACACTGCTGAACTTGTTTATTACTTCTAGTAGTCTTTTAATGGAGATTTTTGGGTCTTCTATATAGAGTATGATGTCATCTGTAAATAGTGGTAATTTTACTTCTTCCTTTCCTAATTTTCTTCCTTTCATTTCTCTCTCTTGTCTGATTTCCCTGGCTAGTGTTTCCAGAACTATGTCGAAAAGGATTGGTAATAGTGGACATCCTTGTCTTGTTCCTGATTTATAGTGAAAGCTTTCAGTTTCTGTCCATTTAGTCTAATGTTGGCTGTTGGTTTTTCATAGATGGCCTTTATAAGGTTGAGGTAGACACTGTGTATTCTGAGTTTCTGAATGGTTTTTATCACGAATTTGTGTTGAACTTTGTCAAAAGCTTTTGCTGCATCTATTGAGATGACCATGTGGTTTTTGTTTTTGGCTCTGTTGATGTGGTGTATTACATTTATTGATTTGTGTATGTTAAACCATCTCTGTATTCCTGGAATGAACCCCACTTGGTAATGGTTTATAATCTTCTTGATGATTTGCTGCATTTTATTTGCAAGTATTTAATTGAGAATCTTTGCATCAATGGTCATTAGTGAGATTGGCATATAGTTCTCTTTTTTGGTTGTATCTTTCTCTGGTTTGGGTATCAGAGTGCTACTTGCCTCCAGGAATGATTTATGGAGGATTGCTTTTTTCTCAATTTCATTGAAGAGTTTAAGGAGTATTGGCATCTAATCTTCTCTAAATTTCTTGTAGAATTCAGGTGTGAATCCATCTAGACCTGAGCTTTTCATTGTTGGTAAGTTTTTAATCACATTTTCAATTTCAATAGCTGATATTGGGTTGTTCAAAATTGCTATATCTTCTTGGTTGAGCTTTGGTAGTTCATAAGTTTCTAGAAATCTGTCCATTTCCTCTGTTTTTTCTACTCTATGTGAGTAGAGATTTTCAAAGTAGGTATTCATGATCTTTTAAATTGCCATTTGATCTGTAGTAATTTCTCCCTTTTCAGTTCTTATTGTGTGAATTTGGGTTTTTTTTCTTTCTCTTGATAAGGTTACCTAGAGGATTCTCAATTTTGTTCATTCTCTCAAAAACCAGCTTTTTGATTCATTAATTCTTTGTATTTTTTTTTTAGTCTCAATTGCATTGATTTCTGCTCTAATCTTTACAATTTCCATTTTTCTATGAGCTTTGGGTTTAGCTTGCTCTTTTTTTATAGAAGCTAGAGATGGACCATTAGGTTGTTTATTTGTGCTTGTTCTATTTTCTTGATATGACAGTTTATTGCTATATATTTCCCTCTTAAGACCGCTTTCATTGCATCTCGCAGATGACAGTATGTTTTTTCTATATTTTCATTGAATTGTAGGTATTGCTTTATTTCTCTTTAATTTCATCTGTAGCCCAATGGTTGTTAAAAAGGCTATTATTTAATTTCCATATATTTATGCAGGTTTTACAATTTCTTTTGCCATTAATTTCCAATTTCAGTGCACTATGGTCAGATATTTTGCATGGTATGATTTCAATACCTTTGCATTTACTTAAGAATGTTTTATGGGATAATTTATGGTCTCTTTTGGAGAATGTCCCATGTGTGGCTGAGAAGAATATGTATTCTGATATGCTTGGGTGGAACATTCTGTAAACATCTACTAAGTCCAGTTGCTCATAGGTATGATTCAATTTGGTTATTTCTTTGCTGACTTTTAGTCTAGTTGATCTATCTTTTTGGGGTTTTTTTTGTACCAGGGATTGAAAACATGACCTTACACTTACCAGGCAAGTGCTTGAACCACTGTGCTAAATCCCTATCTCTTTGTGACAATGGGCTGTTAAGGTCTCCTGTTATAATTGTGTTCTTTTGTATTTGGTTTTTCAGGTCCATTAGTATCTGTCTTATATTGTTGGGTGTTCTTGTATTTGGTGCATATATATTTATAATTGTTAGTTCTTCCTCTTGAATTTTTCCACTAACAAGTGTGTAGTGACCTTCTCTATCTCTTTTAATCATTTTAGGTTTTAAGTTCATGGTGTCTGCAAATAGAATAGTTACCACTGCTTTTTTCTAGGTTCCTGTTGCATGGAATACTGTTTTCCATCCTTTGACTTCTAATCTATGAGTTTACTTTTGGGTCAAATGTGTTTCTTGTATACAGGATATTGTGGGATCCTGTTTCTTGATCCATTCTTTCAGTCTATGTCTTTTGATAGGTGAATTGAGACCATTTATATTTATGGATATCACTGATATGTACTGGCTCAGCTTTGCCATGTTATGCTCTATTTGTTTCTTTCTGCTTTTCCCCTTATTTAATTGCTTATCCTACCTGGTGGTTTCTTTCTGTTGTTGTTTTGAGGATTGTGGTCATTTTTATCTCTGTCTAGTGTGTCTTTCAGTATTCTCTCTAGGGTTGGTTTGGTGGACATGAATTTCTTCAGTTGTTCTTTGTCATGGAGGTATCTTGTTTCTCCATTAAATTTGAATGAAAGTTTTGCTGGGTACATCAGTCTGGGTTGAAGGTTGTTTTCTTTCAGGGCTTGAAATACCTCACTCCAAGTTGTTCTTGACTTGAGGGTTTGTAATGAAAAGTCTTCCATAATTCTAATGGGCCTTCCTTGATAGGTGAGTTGTGTCTTTTCTCTGACAGCTTCTAGTATTCTGTTTTTATGCTGTATGTCTGAGATCTTAATTATTAAGTGTCTGAGTGTAGTTTTATGTTGATTGTGACTGTTTGGTGTTCTATATGCATCACTTATCTGCATATCAGATTATTTCCCCATGTTTGGGAAATTTTCTGCTATTATTTCTGTAAATACTTTATGGATGTCATTTGCCTGGACTCCTGTATCTTTGCTGATGCCCAATATTTCTTATATTGATGCTCTTGGCATCATCATGAAGCTTCTGGATTATCATTAAATTCTGCTTTTTTATTTTTAAAAGTTCTATCCTTTCCTGATCATTAATAATGATCCTGTCCTCAAGGTTCAAAATCCTATCCTCAGCTTCTTTTAGGCAGTTTTGAATGCTTTCAATACAATTTTTTGTTACTTGGAGGTCTCTTTGAGTTTGTTTCATGAATTCTGCTTGTTTTCTGTATTGTTCATTCAAGGTTTAAGTCAGTTTTCCATGCTCATGTGCTTTTTTTCTCTATTTCTTCTTTAGCTACATCCAACAACTCCTTTATTATGGTTGTTATTTCTATCTTTACATGGAAAAGTACTTCTAATTTGATTTCCTCTATAGCCTGATGGAGTTTTTTTTTATTTCACTCTCTATCTTTTCAGAGGTTCCTGGTGTGTTACTTTTGGGGTCCTCTATTTCAGTGTCTCCTGTACTTGCATCTGGTGAACTATATGTTTGAGACTGAATTTTAATTTTTAGTTTTGTCCTTTTCACTCTGCCTGATGTTTTCTATGTGAAGGAGGGGATCAGACACACTCTTTTCAGACACACCAAGGTCTTACATTTAGTTGGAGGGGGTTTTACTACTGGTTCTATTTATTTACTGTACACCTCTATCTTAGGGGCATACTCACCACACTGACACAGTTAATCCATTGCAGTCCAATGTTTGCCACCTGAGAGCAAAGTTCCAAATTGTTTCACACATATTGGAGCCTGCTGAGGTCTTCTGATGTTCCAGGTGTGAGGGTGAGCCCAGCAGAAGCAGTCCAGGGCAGTTTTCAGTCTCTTCCAGGCTTTCAAGATGTTCCAGATGGCAGGGTGCACCCATAGGTGAGATACCAGGCAGCTTATGCCTGAGGCAGCTTCCTCGATGTTCCTGGTGGCAGGGTGGGCACTTGGGGGAGGTTCCAGGCAGCTTACTCCTGATGTGGGTTTCTGCAATGCTCTTGGTGGCAGGGTGGGCCCTCAGGGGAGGTTCAAGATTACATGTTTATTTTTAAATTCTATATCTTCCTTTACAGGTCTGTGCTGGTGCTCAACACAAGTTTGTTGGATGGATACATGAATGCATGGATGGATGCATGGATGGATCATCCGTGTAGGCATGCATGATGCATGGATGCATGGATGGATATTGAATGTGTGGGAAGATGGATGAATGCATGCATGCAAAGATGGATCAACTGGCAGGTGAGTGAATGCATAGATGAGTGAGTGAGTGAACTGATGGATAGATTGATGAGTAGGTAGGTGGATGAACAGATAGGAAGTTGAATGGATGAATGGAAGGAGGACAGGAATGATGGATGGATGGATGGGTGGATGGATGATGGGAAGAAATGAGTTGATGGATTGATGGGTGAACAAATAAGTGTATGAAAATGTTGGAACTCTTACCTTGGGACCAGATGCTTCAGAAGATTGTTCAGAGACTGAATATACCACCTAAGTTCCTCCTTGTGCCAAAACCACTCATATTCAGGGACAGTGGCTAAACTGAGCTTGAACTCCAGGTCAGCTGCAATAGCACCCTGAAGGACAGGGGACAAATAATCTGGATCAGATTACCTGCTTCCACAAACACAGAAGGATGCTTTCAAGGATCACCTTGAAAGGCCTGGATGAAAAAGAGCTTTGATTTGTGAGCCTGCCCCCAGCACTTCTCAGCAGTGAAATGATCTGTGATCTGCTGAAGGGTGATGAAGACCCCATCTGAGGGGTAGATGCTCCTGACCTCTCCAGGGGTCAGAATGCAGCACATGAAGCAGTCCTCATTGGCGTGGCCCCAGTCACTCTTCCATAATCCTTTGCATGCCTTCTCCAGTCACATCATGGTGCATGTACATGGTGAAGCAAAGCTACTGCAATACAAACCTCAGGTACTCTCGAGGGATGGAGCTCATAGAACGTGCACTTAAATGAAAGCACAGTCATGAATGCAGGAATTAAAGCTAGTGGCAAAAACACTGCACAGAAAGTCGCCTAAAGCTTTGACCTTTCTACCTTCATAATAAAGTCATCCCATTAACTGACTTCTCATAAAGTGAAGTGGCATCACAGGAGTTCTAGGCATAAGAAGCCACCAGCATTTAGCCCACTTTACAGATAAGACAGAAAAGGTCCTCCGACTTCCTAGGGTCACAAAACCAGAGAGGAGCAGGATAAGAGTTCAGGCCTTGTGTTCCAGGGCACCCAACCTGCCCCCTCCAATCCCCAAACATTCATGACATTGCCATCAAGCTTGTATAGGAGGCAAATGAAATGCTAGAATGGAGGAGGGCTTTCAGACCCCTCTCACAAGCATCCATATGCATCCTTATTCTCTCACACAGGTCCTGTAAACTGTAGTTTTTGACAATGACACAGTGCCATTGTTGTTGCCTGTCCATCCAGTACACCTTTCCCTCCTTGAGAGGGGATTGATGGGACCCCTTAGAAGGGATCTCTATGTAGATCACTAGCTGTTTCTAAACAGTTACCAGTGGGTGCACTCCAAGAAAAGTCACTCCCCAATCATCTCTCTATTGGGGATTGAACTCCATGCCTCCCAGGCAAGTGCCTACCGCTAAATTACAACCCAGCCCTTTTTTACTTATTTACTTTGAGCCAAGATCTACTACATTGCCAGGCTGGCCTAAAATGTGATGTGCCTCAGCCTCAGCCTTATGAGGTCTGGGTCACAGGTGGCACCACCACCTGGGCATATCTCTGAATGTCCAGGTTTAACCTATGATGTTCCCTGGTCTTTTGTTGCTAGACAGGGTCTCACCATGTTCCCCAGACTGGCCTTTAGCTCATCCTCTAGCCTCAGTCTCTCAAGCAGCTGGGACTATACCATAGTCTACACTCCTAAGGTCTGGGGAAATAGTGATAAGCACATGCTTAGATGTACTAATCCCACAATTCAGAAGAAAAGTAAGTGAATGAACCACACAACACTAGAAATAACCATATCATGTAATTTTTAAGCTGCAGTGCTGCTGAGTACTCCACACTCAGTCCTGCTGTTGACCTGTTATCTGATGTGAGTGTCCAAGATTCAAATTCCAGTGAGGCAAAAGTGAGGCACAACACTTCCTTTTCCCCAAACACCATGAATCAAATGTATATTGCAGCCACAGCTGCCCAACCCTGGCACTTCTGTCAAGCTGAAGCCTGTTGAAGACACATGGGCCTCCTACTGAGGTTTCCCAAGTCATTGGTAGGACAGACCCCTAAAGACTCCTGTAAGTCATGCAGTTGTGACTGTAACCCTGCTGTGTTCCTGAGAACAGAAAAGCCCATCAAACTGAGCATGCCCCCAACAAGCTCTGTTCTGAGGAGATATCAGGCTTGTATGTGGGATAATCCCTTGTGACTGCTCAATTCTGTGGCCTCTCCATGTGTCCAAACAAGCTGTGCTGCTAACTGCACTGCTTCATGTCACCCTCCTCAGTTCACACTGACCCTCTCACTTTAAGCACATGTTCCTGTCTAAATGGCATGGTACTTCCCACAATGTCCCCAGCCCTTGGGAAATGAATGAACTAGATTCAGAGGCTACTTAAGGACTATCCTGACCTTCTCACCATGTCCTGGAGAATGAGACCCTCTTATTGAGCCTCCTACTCTCCAGGAAGTCCAGAGAATGGAAAGCTTTCCTGGGGAGGGTCTCTCCAGGCTACACAGTGACCTAGCAAGGGTCCAAATGCTCTTGTCACTTTGTTTTCTGTGGGGGAGGCTGACCAGGGGAAAGATGCAGGAACCTGAGAGGCACTTGACCCTTAACCACTGCCCCTCCCATTAGGCCACAATGCAGATAGTGGCTGGAGTTGTAGGATGGTCTTTAAGACCACATCCTTTATGCACTTGGGGTTCAGCCCACAAAGATATTGAATCTCAGACTACTTTGTTCTGTCCACAAAGCAACAGCAAGAAGGGGAAAATGCATTATTGACACCTAGATATTCCTGTCACCACAACACATTGAACTTTTTGGTGATGAGGAGGAGCCAGTCTACAGAGTGTCATCCCACCCAACATGAGGGTCAATGCAAGACTCTGCCATATACATGAGAAGGAAGATTAAAACTATCCAGTAGGTCCTAATTCTCAGAGGCATAGCCGGCAAAGGACACAAGCACAAGGATACAGCATGGGGCTGCGGGAGCATTCTTATTGAGTTAGGACCTAGCCCAGTGTAGAATGCCAAGTTAATCTATGTGTGGCCCAGATCTGGACTTCACAGTGGGTGTTCCCATGTGAACCTGTCCCTACTTACTGAAGAGGTGGTCTAATATCAGGGACTACTTTTCATGTCAATTTTAGTGCTTCATAGGCATCTTTCTGACTGATTCAGTCAACATCCATGTTCTTTGGTGTTGCTATTGGGAATAGTTCTTTACTTACACCTGGCCAGCATGGGCCAAGCAAGAGAAAGACAACTCCAGCAAAGGCAAAATCCTCCATGCCACAAATGTATCCTTTGTGATACGGAATCCAATAATTTCCAAAAGATATGATGTTTGTGTGTCCTCCCAACTCTGCATATCTCTGAATCTCATATCTACCAAATGCCATATCTGGAAATCAGGACTCCATGATACAGAACAGAAGCATGAAGGATGTGCTGCAGATGAGGCACTCATGGGAAACTTTGGATCCACGCAGAGTTCTCTAAAATGCAATCTGCATGATGGAAAGCTGGAGAAGACAGATTTGGAGATAGCACAATTGCCTACTGATGCTATTGATGTGGTATCAGGATGACCTGGTAGAGACTATAGTTTCTCTGTCTTGAATTTTATTTTAGAGAAAATAGAACAAAATAATAAAATGGCACCAAACAAAAGAAAACAATATTGGATTTCAAAAACAAGACAGAAGGAAATACCCTATAGTGGCTATATTGCATATTATTATCCTTTAAATAGATGTTCAGACTACTGGCTTTATGCTTGGGATGTCAACCAGGCAATATAAACATTAAGTTGCTTTTTTTACTGGAATAGCTCTCATCTTAGTCTATGTTCCTCATAAAAAAGAGCCAGGTACTTATGGATGGAGGGTGGGCTTGGCTCTTCTTGTCTATGAGTCCATGCACTGATTGGCTCACAATATAGTTTGGCTTCTTAATTCTCCTTGTATACAACTAGCACTGGCTCACAGAAAGGAGTTGGCCTCTTGATTCTCCTCCAAGACCATGACTTTCCCTGACACATGGGAGAGGGTTGGTTCTTGATTCTGAGAGTAAAGTTTCTTAACAAGCTAGCTTACCTCCATTTGGGACACTCAGCTTATGTAGGACAGCTTGACACCATGAAGAACACAGTGCTGTCCTGATAGGCTGATATTTCCTTTCTAATCTGTCACCTCATCAAACATGGACACACTCACTCCTCAGCTTCCCCAAATATAATGTCATTTCCTTACTGAAATGTATGTCTTCCTGATTATGAAAACATATGCCCTCATAGACACAGCCAAGTGACCCAAATCAAGTAGAAATCCAACATTTCAAAAGACATCAAAGGGACAGGTAAAATGCAGCCCAAGGATGCAGAGGAGAGTGTGACAGGGAGTAGAGTCAGAGGCTTCTCTGATCTCTGCTGTCCTCTCCTCTGTCTCCTCTGCTGTCTGTCTTTTCATTAAGTTCTCCTCTCAGACAGACCTGGTTCCTATAGTTTCTTTAGAACTAATCAACTCTCATCTCACTGGGGTGCATGACTGTGTGTTCATTGTATCCACTGTGTCTCAAGCTGCTGGGACTCATGTTTCTCAGCTCTCTTCAGATCTCCTGCACAATAATAGATGGCTATGTCCTCTGTTCTCAGAGTTTTCATTTCCAGATACAGAACTTTTGTAGTATTGTTTCCAGAGATGGTAAATCAAGACTTCATGGCATCTATATAGTATGAGTGACCGTGTCATAGTGTTAGATGTTTCCTGTTTTTGCCTGAAGCCTGGAAAACCCATGTTATATAGTATGTGTTGAAGATAAATCCAGAGGCTGCACAGGAGAGTCTTAAGGACTGCCTAAACTACATGAAATCTCCAGGCTCTGCCAGTTGAACCTCACACAGGAAAACTCTCATCTATACTCAGTTTATTACATTCATTTATACTCATGCACTAATATCTCTTCTCCTCATAAATCTTCTAAATAGCAACAAAGGAAATTCAGGTGAGCCTCAACTCGATGGTGAGTCATCAATGTTCAGTCTCGATCACCCATAGGGAATATCTAGGAATCCAGGACTGAGCATTCTGTAAAGACTCCTGTGTATTGATTTCATGAGACTGAAAATTGTGTGGGCTCTCATCTACATGTTGTGGAGGAACATATGATGATCTGTGACATAAGTTAAGGAAAATGAACATATTTTCTAAAATAGTGGAAAAGGGCTTTTTGTGATATTACATGTTGAGCAGCTGAGAAAAAAAACAATTTAAGCAGCCTCAGGAAGTGATGTACTGCAAACTTATTTTCAGCCATGTGCAGTTTCTCACTTTGTTCCAAAATCCCTGTCAGTCACAGGTGACCCTTGTAGGTGCTGAGTGACCTCTGCTGGTGCTGAGCACCCTTGCATGGAAGTTTGAGTCTGGGCTCTCATTGGTGACTCCTTACTGGGTCCCCAGCACAATAATACACAGCCATGACCTCTGTGCTCACAGATCTCATCTGGACAGAGACCTGGTTATGGAACTTTTCAGGGGTGATAGTCATTCAGCCTTGAAGAGATACTGCATACATATTATACCACTTGGACCTGTAGTATGCCCTTCACAGCCACTCATCACTTCTCCCCAGTTGTTGCCTGATCCAGATCCAAATAGTAGTGCTGCTAGAGATAGTGTCCTCAGAAATGGTACAGGTAAGGGAGAGGGTATGTGAGGATTTCAACAATCTTGGGCCCAACTACTGCAGCTGCACCTGGGGCAGAAAACCTGTGCACAAAAGGGAGAAGTAAAGTTAACACATATGGCCAAACATCAGAATTCCCTAATACTGACCTTGTGGGAGATCCAGTGCAGACAACAAAATAAGCAAGGAGATGGTCCTTTTTAGAGATTGGTTGGCCATTCTGGGCTCTAGATTTAGTTAGAATTCAGCAGGATCTGTAGATCCCTGAAGTAGTTGGTACTAAAACAGAAATGATGTCTTTATTTACCTGTGCTTCTGACTCCCTGAAATAAGATCATGGAATGCAGACAGCTTGCTGAAGCACAAGGGCCCTCAGGCTTATAAACAACTTTCAGCATGTCCATTTCCTTCAGAAAGTTGGACTCAAGACAGGGGTAAAAGTGGGAATGCTTAGAATGTTAAATATAGAATGGCCTGAGAAAGATGCTTCGAGGGTTCTTCCCTATACAATCTTATGTCACCAACTGATATGGTTACGGAAGCCCCCCAAGTTTTCCATGTTGGAAATGATGTTATCAATTAATGATAATTTAAAGTGTGTTCTCTGGAGGTGAATGGGCTCTTAGATCCTTTTCATGAGTTCACTGACCCCTTTATATTAATGGATCATCAGGCTGGTGGGTTGGGCATCTATGTGGAGGATGACAATATACAATGTGGCAACTGTGGGAAATTTTCTTCTGAATTGTTTTTGAACTCTAATATTTTGTTTAGTATTATTGCTGTTTCTATTAATGTGGGCATATATTTTGAAGATAACAATATGCAGTAAAACAGCCATTGTAAATTACTATAATCTTGTTTTGAAAACCTATATAGCTATTTGTTTTTGTTTTTATTGCTGCTGCCTTTTAAAATTTGTTTTTTTTTTATTTTGAGGTTTATTTTCATCAGTATTTTTCTGATTTTCCTTTATTCTCTTTAAATTAAAAAAGGTATAGGAGATTGCAAGAAGGCCAACTGAGTGGCAGTACAATAAGAGAACCTCTCTGAGGAAAAAAAAATTAAAAACAACTCAGATGATGGAATCTGGCAACATGGAGAAATCCAGACAAAAGGAGAGGAATTCTCATGACCCAGGATGAAACTGAGGAAAAAGAAAAAAAAGAAAGAAGAAAAAGAAGCATGGACAGAGGGCTGAAGCTGGGCAAGCCCTGGGAAACAGCACCAGCATGTCTTAAAGTCAGGTGACTCACAATAGAGTTGAGATCATGGCCCTGCTGAGAGCAGTGGTTGGTGAGCTCCAGATCTTCAGCTGGAAGAGGCACTGAGACAGGAGTGGAAACAGCCAGTCAAGCTGCATGAACTTTGGTGAGTGATGGGAACTGCATTACCCAAAATGGGAGGACTGGCTGGGCAACATTTTGGAGTTGGGCAGGACTGGCTTGAATCAAAACCTGAAGTAGCATCCGCTGATGACTCTTAGTCCAAAGCAGATTGGTGGGATCTGCTCGGGCAGGGCCACACCCATGGGTGAAACCCAATAGCCAGGGACGAGGCTTTTCTGGGCCAGTGGCATCCCCAGGGAACACACAAACTTGTTGAAGCATAAACTGGTTGACTGGCATAAGGGAGCATCCAGCTCTCAGCGTGCAACTCACAGATCTGCAGTGGACTGGGGTGGGTACTTCCCTAGCAAGTGTGCTGCAGAACAACTGTAAGCAATACAAAAGGCCCAGAGACCTCCACCACCTACTTGTCTGAAGGGGGCCAAAAACATGACAAGACAGAGAAAGAGCAAAAGGTCCCCAACTACAGAACCAGGGAAAGTAAGTCCAACAGAGGTAAATGCAGAGGAGGTTGAAAGCAGGAAACCTGTAATGTCAGAGACAGATTCATCGGAAATCAAGAAATACATCCATGACCTCATCATCGAATTTAAATCAGAAATTCTAACTCAGGTGAAACAAGATATAAGAAGATTAATAAAAGAAGTCCTGGGTAATCCTCAAATAGACACAAATGAAAGAACAGAGGAACCCAGAGAAAGGAGAGAAGCCTTTGATGAAGAATATAAACAAAACCTAGAATATATGAAACAGATCCAAAGAGAATATCAGGAAATTAAAAACTCCAATGAAACCTGGCAAAACCTTTTAACAGAAACTAAGGAAAAACTTTCAAAACTTAAAGATACATTTGCAAAGTATAACTGTGAAAGGATCTCTTAAAAATAACAAGGAACCAGGAAGCAATGATACAAAGGCTAGAAGATGACAAGAGGATTTATAACCTAAGAATAAAATATGTGAATGAAGATGCAGCAACAAATACAAATGAAATAAAAAGTCTATTCACAGAAAGAATTAAGGAAAACTTCCCAAACATAGTAATGGAAGCGAAGTTCAGATAAATGAGGCATATAGAACTCCAGCCAGCTACAACCAAAACAGATCTACACAACAGACATATAATAATCAGGATCCCAGAAATCCATCACAAGAACAGAATATTAAAAGTGATCAGAGAAAAGAAACAGATTACCTATAAAGGAAAACTCATCAAAATCACAGCAGACTTCTCAATGCAAACCATCAAATCAAGAAGAGCTTGGAGTGAAATCTTCCAAGCCCTGAAAGAAAATAACTTCCAACCCAGAATGATGCACCCTGCAAAACTGTCTCTCAAAATTAATGGAGAGACAAGATATTTCCACTACTAAGAGGAACTTGGGGAATTTGTGACCACCAATCCAACCCTACAAAGAATATTTTAAGGACATTCTAGAGAGAGAGAGAAGAAAATCACCAGGGTTCCAGGAATAATGGCAGATAGACCTCAAAGAAAGGGGAAGACAGTGGAATGAAGGAGAAAAGTAAACAAATAACAACAGAAAAATAGCATGGTAGAGATAAGACAGAGAAGATTGGTTATATCACTGTTTTATCTTGACTGATTTTATTTGAATCTGGTATGCTTGAGAGTGTCGAGTCTGAGAGTAGGGGGCAACTACTCTGAAGATGACAGGATTCAATAGGATACCCATTCTTGTTTGATTGTTAACTGCCTTTGAAGTCCTATACTGTCTCCAATGTTTAGATTTTATTAATAGTGTAAAGCAATGATAAGTTTATATTATATTTGATGATATAGACAATTTTATTGAAAATAACAAGAGACATGGTAGTGGCTACCATAGATCACCTAGTGTTGTGTTTTTGTATCTTCTTTTCATTTCATGTTTCTCTACGAGTTTGTATTGCTGACTTGTTTTGATTTGTTTCTCCCTCTAATACAGAAAGGCTAGGTATATGTGTAGAGACTTATACATGTGTAGAACCTCTAAGTAGTTTACAAGAATGGATTATAGTTATTGTAAAGAAAAAAATAGAAAAGAGAGTATTCTAAAGGATATAACTGCATGTATGTTTGAGTGTGTGGAATTAATAACCATGTTGCTAAATTTTGGTTGGATGGATGAGCAAAACTGACATCAGGCTCACTGTTTGGATGTCCACTTTGTGGACTTTACTTTTGTAACTTGAAGAACTGCAACTAAGAGGAAAGTATGTAATTATCAACTAGTGATTTGTTACTTGCTACTATTTTTTTTGTTTGTTTTGTTTTGTTTAATTTTTGAGATTTTTGCATTGTTTCTACCCTCTTTTTGTTTAAAAATGTTTTGTTTAAAGAAAAAATTTTAAAATAAAGCAAGAGGAGGAAAAGAAACTGCTCTAAAAGAGATAACTCTATGCACACTTAAGTGTGTAGGATTGATAAGCATGTTACTAAGTTTTTGTTGGATCAGTGAACAGAACTGTGTGCAGCCTCACTCTTTGAATGTCCACTTTGAATGCTTTAATTTTGTAACTTGAACAACTATATCCAAGAAGATAATATGTAATGTATCAAATAGTGATTTCTTACTGTTTTTTTTTGAAATTCTGTATTGTTTTGACATTTTTTTTCTGTTTTGCTTACCCCCCTCTTTAAATAAAATTTAAAAAAAGGGATAAAATAGATATTGTGACTTTCAAAGAAACTGATGAAAGGAAGGAACAAACTTTGAAGGGGAAATGAAGAATTAGTAAAGGGAAAATATATATTTACACACGATAGTTAATGAAGTTATACAGCTAGCTTCTGTTAGATCATGCTACAGCAATATATCTGCACCCATGTTTAGCAGAAAAATTTGTAACAGCTAAAACATGGAAACAACCCAATTGCCCATCAAAATGGGAGTGGAGATCAGTGATTCCTGAGCTCTGCATCACGTTGGAACTTTGGGCACTGGAAGAACAGGCAGCCTACTTGCCACCCTGCTGACCAGATGGGGGCCTGGCAAGCCACTGACACACCAGGGCGAGAACTAGCAGGAATTCCTGAGCTCTGCATCATGTTGAAACTTTGGGCACTGGGAGAACAGGTGGCCTAATGGCCACCCTGGTAAACAGCTAGGGACCTAGCAAGCTGCCAGTGCACTGGGGTGGGAACTATCAGTGATTCCTGAGCTCTGCATTATGTTGGAACTTTGGGCATTGGGAGAACAGGTGGCCTACTCACCTCCCTGGTAAGCAACTGGGGCCCTGCCGGTGTGTGGCTAAGAATCAGACATCGATCCATTCCCCCCCCCATTAGCAAGTCGGCACCAGCATTCTGAGTATCTTTTTGGAGGATGAATGTATACAGCATGGCAAATAAGGGGGATTTCCTTCTACCACCTCTTGGAAGGCAAATATTTTTATCACTGTTTTGTTCAGTTTTGATTAATGGTACTGCTTTATTCAATATTCTGTTTTTAAAAGTTCAATATTTCCTTCCATTTTACTCTACCTGATTGAAAGAACAGTTAATGTGAACAAAATGGGCTGTAATATTGAGCCCATTTCTTGTGTTCTGGTGACCTGCTCTGAGGTTCTGTGGTAGTTTTACTGCACTGCAGTCACATGGGTTTGTTCTGTCTTGTTCTGCTGTATTTTGCTACCTTAAAAAAAAGTAGATAAGAAAGTAACAAAATAAATCTAAAAATCTCCCAACTCCACCAAAGCTGATCCATGGATCATGAATCAGGAGAAACTCAAAAACAAGGCAACAGAATTATATAAGGTGACTAAAAAGTAAATAACAACAACAAAATAAGTCAGTAAGGTATTGAGCAACCTAAAACAGGATATAACTAAACAGATAATGGACTTAAAAAGTAAAAAGAAGAAAAGAAAGTGCTCTAGAGAATATGGCTGCATGTATGTTTAAGTGTGTAGGATTGATAACCATGTTACTAAGTTGTTACTGGATCATTGAACTTCTTTGCAGTCTCACTGTTTGAATGTTCACTTTGTATGCTTTAATTTTGTAACTTTAACAACTAGGTCTAAGTAGACAATATGTAATTTATCAACTGTGATTTCTTACTGCTTTTTTTTCCTGAAATTCTGTATTGTTTATACCCCTTTTTTCTGTTTTTCTTTTTTTCTCTTTAAATAAAAAAATGGAATGGATAAATAGGATATGGTATTTTCATATAATGGAATATTTTTCAGATATATAAAGAAGGATGATCTTGAGGCTTTTAGAAGTAAATGGAGCCATCTTGAGATGATACTTAAGGTAAAATAAATCAGACTTACATTTGTGAATATCGTATTGTCTCCCTGGTGTAAAAACTCTGAGGGAGCAAAAAGATACAAAATTTACAATAGATATTTGATAATGAAAGGGAAAGAATTTTCCCCAAAGTAAAGAACAACTGGGATAGGGAAAATGCAAAACAGAAGGCAGGAAAAACTATATATATATGTATATAGAAGATAGATAACTATACTACTAATCTCTGTTAGTTTATCCAAAAGAACACTTTAGGCTTTCATTGCTTGGCTGAGAATTTTTGTGCTTAAATCTTGAAACCTGAACAAGTACTTCTAATATAGCTATATGCAATAGAGTAACTAGTGTTAATTTTGTACTATTTTTGAAATTCTTTATCATCACTATCCATTTTTGTTTTGCTTTTTAAAACAAAAAATGTCTCAAAAATTTTAAAGTACAAATAAATAATTAATCATGGTGTTTGTATTTCATTTTTTTTCTAGTTATTATCACTTTCCCATAGCAATTCACATGCATATCAGAAATTTGTCTTTATACTATTATAGATTTGTTATCACTAAAATGTTGGCATTTGCTATTTCCTTCCATGTTTTTCTTTTCAAAATGTTATACTTGGAGTACCAGTGAAGATGGCAGAACAGTGAGCAGCAGAGTAAACAGCCTCTCTGGGAGAAACTGCAGATGCTGAAATATAGCAATCTGGAGAAGACAAGAAAAAAGGAAGTGGGTCCCCTTGACCCAGGAAGTACCTAGAGTAAGAATTGAAGCCCACACAGAGAATAAAACAAGAAAAAGCTTAAACAGAAGAAGGCATTTACTGGAGGTGATTTCACCTAGAGAGAGAACCATCATGCAAGAAGTGGTACTGGAACCTGGGGAAACAGTCACAGTGAACATAGTGGCTGGTAATGCTGAAGGCCTCTCCAGGGAGATGCAGTGGCAGAGGGGAGCAGTAGACCAGAGAACTGCACTGGCTGGTAGTGACTGTGGGGAACTCATTCCTCCCATGGGTATGGGCGATTGGCTCAGGGCCATTTTGGAGTCAGGCAGGATAAGTCCAGAGCCAGAACTGAGCTAGCTTTATTCAGTCATTCCTAGCAGACTGGTGGAAATTGTTTGGACTGAGTCCTGCCCCTGTGCACTGTCCAAGAGCCACCACTGAGGTTTCCCTAGAGCTATCTGCAACCAACTGCACTGGCCCAGTGCATACTAATGTGGTGAAGGCCCACTGAAGTTACCCAGCTCAGGAAGGTGGTGACAGCCTGCCCCACCCCTGCTTGCACTCCAGTAGCCACCAGTAGGCTGGGAAAAGAAGCAAACAGCTCTACACCAGCGCACCCTGTGTTCACCATAAAGTATCCCTAGCCAACATGCTTCAGAGAAATTATAACCAACACAGCATGTGCTGGGGACTCCACTGCCCACTTATTCAGAAGAAACCAGGAACATGACAAGAGGAAGAAGTAAAAGGAAGTCTCTGACCTCCAACCCAAGTAGTACTGCTCCAGGAGATGTAAACATGGAAGAGACTGGGAGTCAGTCATGTGCAGTTTCTGAAGAAACAGCAACTGAAACAAGAAACAACTTCACAAGGCTATAAAAAATCTTTGAAAAGAAATACTATCTCAGGTAAAAGAAGAAATGAGAAACAATCAAAGAATTGCTAAGCAACTCTAAAGAAGCACAGGTGGAAGAATAGAGGAGCATAGAAAAAGGAGGGAATCCTTCAATAAATAATATAAAAAAGATTTAGAATATATGCAACAGATTCAAAGAGATTACTGGGAAATTAAAAACTCCACTGAAAGCTGGCAAAACTGCTTGAAGGAAACTAAAGATAGAGTATCAAACCTTGAAGACAGGTTTGTAGTTTGTGATCACAAAAGGAAACATCTCTTAAAAATAACAAAGGACCAGGAAGTAAAAAATGCAAAGGCTAGAAGATAACAAGGGGAAGTATAGCTTAAGAATAAAAATTTTGAGTGAGGAATCAGGGGTGAACACAAATTAAATACAAAGGTTAATTACATAAATAATTAAAGAAAACTTCCCAAGCATAGGAAAAGGAAATGATATTCAGATATGTGAGGCATAAAGAACTCCTGCCAGCTATAACCAAAATAGATCTGCACCCAGACATACAATAATCAAGATCTCAGAAATTCAACACAAGAACAGAATATTAAAAGCTGTCAGCGAAAACAAACAGATCAACTATAAAGAAAAGCCCATCAGAATCATGACACTTCTCAACAGAAACCATCAAATCAAGAAGAGCATGCAGTGACATATTCCAAGCCCTGAAAGAAAATAACCTCCAACCCAGATTGATATACCCTGCTAAACTATCTTTCAATACTAATGTATAAACAAGATGCTTCCATGAACTGGGGGAGTTCAGGACCATCAAACCAACCCTACAAATGTACTAAAGGACATTATAGAGAGGGAGAAAAAAGACCCTGGTTTCAGGAACAGCATCTAAGGGTGTTCACTGAATGAGGCAGACACTGGAATTAAGGGGAAAAGTAGACATCTAAAGGCAGAAAAGTAGCATAGTAGAAATGAGGCAGAGAAAGTTGGTGATAAAAACTGATATAGATGTCCTCGATTCACTGATAAAAAGAAACACAGGCAGAGTGGATCAGAGACAGAGTCTATCAATATGTTTTATATAAGAAATACATTTAACCCAAAAAAGGGTTTATAGACTGAAAGCAAAAGATTAAAAACAGTGCTCTATGTGATAGGGAACCAGAAAAAAATGTGTATCTGTCCCTTCAGCCGAAGATTTGTTAGAAACCCATGACACTTTTATACAATGGAAAACTACTCATAAAAAAGCTATAAAAAGACAATCTTGAGGCTCTTGTGGTCAAATGGATGCAACCTGAGATCATACTCAGGGATAAAAAGGTTCACAATCACTTAAGTGAATAGTGGGTTGCCTCCCTAATATAAAAACTAAAGGAGTTATTGGGATCCAAATTGTACAATACATCCTGTGGACGTGAAAGAGAAGGAATTGTCTAAAAAGGAAATACAGTGGCCATTGTTAATCTTGTATTATAACTTGAAATCCATATTGTTTTCATTATTCTGTTTAGTTTGGATTTATTCTGTTCCAGTTTGTTTACTTGTATTAGCTTTGATGGCATAGACAGCTGTTCCAAAGATAGCAGGATATATTATGGTAACCATTTTTGATTTCCTATTAGCATGAGTTGAAGCCTTGTATTGCTTTCCCTGTTTTTTTGACTGATTTTATTCTATTCTGTTTTGATTGATAGTATAAAGTCTGATGGCATAGGCAACTACTTTCAAGACAGTAAGATATACTATGATACTGATTCTGATGTGACTATAATCTTCTTTTGAAGTCCTAAAATGTCTCAAAAGTGTTGTTTTTATTGATTTTGTTCTATACTGTTTTGTTCAATTTTTTATACCTCAAGATATGGGTAATTCCTTTGAAGATAAAAGAGATAGCATGGTAGCCACTATTGATATCTTTATATTTAGTTTTAAAGTCATGTACCATGTTCATTCTTTTGTTTTGATAGAATCTATTTTGTTTTGTCACATTTGGCTTTATTCTCTTGAAAATAAATAAATATACACTTCATTTGCTTCCAATATAAGTGAAATAACTTTCTAGGGAGTGTTCTACTTAGTGGAGAGCAGCTGCTAAAGAATTAGTAGAGATGATACATACACAGTGGATGAGCCTGAGTTGTGTCAAACATGGATAAAATTGATGAGATCATTCAAAGTGAGAGTGAAATCTTTGAACAGGGGAACAATTTTAATTTAACACAACACTCACAGAATATGACCAGATCTGTTGATGTGAGAATGGAGCTGAGGTTTCCATCTGAATAGAAGTTCAAACAAAACTTTATTGACTGTGGACAACTGAATGTCTTTACATATGTCTATAGAGAACCACAGTCTGATTAAGCTAGTTAACACCTGTGTTACCTTACATGCTCAGAATGATAGAGATTCTAAGGTTTTTTCAGAGATCAGAAGGATAGGAAATACAACTTATAGGTCTGGTTATAGTAGAAAATCAAACCCTGAGCCATTGCCACCCCCAAACAGGGCAAAGAGTTTAATCTGTTGTGAGGAATAGCAATGTCATGAGATGTTACAAGCAAGGGATGCAACAAGAAGCATGGGGACCTTATATCAGAGAAGTAAGGTACCATCCATATGAGTCTTGCTCACTGAGTACACTGAACCCATAAGGATCTCTTACAAATAGAAACTGTTATAGTTTATTTCAGATGGCACTCAAGTCTCATGCAATCATGGACGCAGCCAAATCTAGTGTTTGTAATTTGTTCATTGTCTAGCATTTGGATTGGTGGTGTGAATGCTACACACACTCAGGGGTGGAGCTAGCATACAGTGTAACAGTGGAAAAAAAGTCTATTTTTCTCTCTCTTGCTTTTTGCACTTGCTATCAACTACTGCCAAACCATGCCAAACTACCACCTGGAGCCAGCTGAGTATGGACTAAAACCTCCAAAATTGTAAAATATAAACCTTCCCTTTCCTAATTTTGAGTTCAATTATTTTGTCTCAACAACAAGAGAAAAGTAACTAACACAGAATTTGGTAGTAGGAGTGTGGTCATTGCTGTGGCTGTCCCTGAGCATGTGATACAACAGCCTTTATAAATGGCTTGTGGGAAAATTTTGGCAAGGTTTGTAGATGTTGCCTAAAACAGTGGTGATGGAACATCTTAGACTGTTTTATATGGAAGATTCTGGTGAGAGCTCAGGAGACCAGAAGGCTGATAGGAAGCCTACTGGTAAAGTACAGACTCGGGAGGAATCTGCTGGAAAGAAGGAATACATTGGTTGATGGACTCTATACAATTGTGTTGTGGCTTGGCAGAAAGTTTATCTGCATTTTACTTGTGTCCAAAGACTTTGCCTGAGACTGAGATTAAGGGCAATAATTAATTAATTAATCTGAACAAAGAAATTTCAAGGACATGAAATGTTGAGGCAGTGGCATGGCCATTGCTGGGGTCTTTCAACCAATTTATGTTGTAAAACAAGAACAAACAGCCCAGAAGGAAGGTTAAAACTTTATGAGTTTGACCAAAAAGCTGTGGACTACAGAGATAGAGTTGAAAACATGATTGCTTAAAAAACAGATAACCAAAAACTACGGCCAAAGGGAATCCTGGGAAGCAGTAGATCTCTAGCCTTTGCAGCCTCATGACTGTAAAAGTAAAAGACATTTTTTCAGAATAAAAAAAGACTTTTTTTCAGAAGAAAAAAAAAAAAACCACAGAGCACCATGTTCCAGAGTGGAGAGGGAGGTGATGAGAGTTTACAAAATGGTGGTGGCTGCACTAGATTCCAGAATGAGATAACATTCAAAAACTTTTCCTGATAATCTGATTCAGAGAGCTCAGAGATCCATGTACTCGAACCCTACAACCAAGAGAAAAAAATGCCTGGCTACTGCTCCAGCTGGCACCAGAAATTGGCTGCATCCATGTGACACTGGTTTCAGGCAAACAAAAAACGCACAAGTTCAGAGGTTAAGACAACTTGCACCCTGCAGAGGGCCTGGAAGGCCCAGCATTGTGTCCCTGAAATGGCAATATGTAAAGATATGGGAAAACCAAAGGTACAGTGGAGACCCCAGAAATTTAGAAAGCCAAAAATATGGATCATTCAAGAAAAGCTGCAAAGATTGAGAAAAAAGGGCTTAAGATAAAAGTTGCAGAAACTAAATTCCCTTGAAGTACCAAGGGGGTAAAATCACTCCACCCTTTTGGAGCTCACCACCATATTGCTTCAGATTCTAAGTGTGACATTCCAGGAATTAATGTTTACTCTGCTGGATATTTGACTTGCTTTGGTTCCAATGTTTTTACTCTTCTGTATGTAACTGTTGGGATGGAAGTTAGACCTTGGGCCTTTGTGTGTTGGAAGCATTTAACTTCATTTTAATTTGTACAGGAGTATACAGCCAAGAGATTGCCTGAGATTTTGGAAGAGACTAGGAACTTGAACCTTTCAGCAATGTTAAAAATGTTAAGACTTTGGCAACTCTTGGAGTTGCACTAAATATCTTTGGCATAAAGGATATTCATGAGTCTTTAAGGGTCAGGTTTGGAATGTTATGGTTTATGTCAGATGACCATCCAAGTCTCATACAATCATAGATGTGGCCAAATCTAGCTTTTGTGATGGTTCATTGTCTAGCTTTTGGATTGATGGTGTGAGTGTTACACCCACTCAGGGGTGGAGCCAGCATTCAGTGTAATGGGAAAAGAAAGTCTGTTTTTCTCTGTTTTGTTGTTCATGCTTGCTGTTTACAGCTGCAAAGCAATGCCACCCTGCTACTTGCAGCCAGATAAGTATGGACTAACACTTCCAAAACTGTAAAAAATAAGCCTTACCTTACCTAATTTTTGGTGTCATGTATTTTGTCTTCATGAGAGAATAGTAAGTAAGTAAGATAGAAACCATATGATTAGAAAAGACCTTATAGGCAGTCTGAGGTCCAAAACATGAAGTAAGGCTGTATAGGCTATGCAAAAAGTCTCTTCCTGAGTTATCTAATATTATAATATGTATCAACAATGAACACCTAGAAAAGAATCAATAATTGAACTGCAGACTTTTATAAACAATAAATTTCACAGAAGTGAAAAGTGAAAATCTGCATTATTGTTGAAGACCTTAAAACATGCAAATTTGCATTGAAGGAGTGATTCCACACTTGAAATCCAGGAGGGATCCAACATTAGGTACGTATTTCAAGGCCTCTAGGACCAAAATAAATAGTAATTAATGCTTTCATATCAATTACACTGCAATGACAGCAAAATAGATAAATAAAAAACAATAGGATTTAAAAACAAGCAATAAGAGTTTCATTTGCTCAGGTGTCAGTAAAGCTGTTGCTCAATAATGCCCCTCATACACAGGATGCTGATTGTGCTTGGAGTTGGGTGAGGCTGAGTAGAAGACAGAACTGGAGACAGTGGAGTCAGGACTCATGGGTTCTCTTCTCCATCCTTATAAGCTTTCTCTCTAAGTTAACCATGGCAACAGGAGATTTCTGGGTGACTAATCTAAGATCTTGACAGGGGAAGCAATGGTGCTTCATTATCTTCTAAAATCAACATAAACCTATCTGTCCCTACAGTTAGGATGATGGTGTGTCAGAGTGACAACAAAAATCATGTGTTAACAGCACAGATTACAGGGATGGTGTTGGATAGTCAAATAGAGGGTCATGTGCTAAGGAAAAAATCTGATTCTACAATCTGGAAAAGAAATGAAAACTGTGGATTTCAAGAGAGATCAGCTTTACCCACATAATACCATTGGAACAGTAGCACTTTCAAGGTACTGAGAAGCTGTTTTGTGTGATTATGTCTCTTACTTGGAACACAGTACTGCTGCTCTGTATGGATGTGAGAACAAAAGAGATGGTAGGGAAGATGCCTATTGTCCTCACTGAGGGACAGGGTTGCCTTGATGGCAATTAGACAGGAAGAAGATGAGGTAGGTAAAATAGGCTTGCTGCAGAGAGAAATATCCAGATATAAAAAGTGAGGCAGATTAGATAGCCAAGTGCAGACACAAAGGGAGCAATAGTAAAGATAAGTCTATGGCCAAAGTGGTAATATTTAATGTTAGGTATTTAATAATGTTGGGTAACTTGCTTTTGTGCCCAATGAAGGAAAGCTGTTCTAGAAATTATATATAGCAATAAGGGAATAGTAATACTTTTAATATCTAAGTGACAGAATGGAGGGAATGCGAGTGAAAGAGTCAGAAATAGCTTGATGGGTAGGGAGTGCCACCCAGCCTCTGAAAGGTGATCTATTGCTTCTTTCTGCAGTGGTTCCTGTGTTTGAGGTCTGAGCTTGTTATTCCTGAGTGCCCACTGCTGGTCCTGAACACCCTGAATGAGACTGTTTTTTGGCTTACTGATATTCTCTCACTGTGTTTTCCAGAGGGCCATTAATGGTGATGACATACAGTATGGACCAGGAATCTGGTTGTCCTCATTGATGCCTATACCTAGCACCATCGTTTCTGTACTTTTTATTTAGGTTATTGTTTCAAATCTCCATTTCTACTTTATTTTAAGGTTTTTTAAAAACAATATAATTGTTGATATCTTAATTTTTTAATATTTGTTCTGTATCTTTTTTTAATGTGGGCTCTTCATTAATTTTCTTTTTATAACTTTGATTTTTCAAAAAATATTCATGGTTTTGTTATTCTTTAATTTTCATCTTTTCTTTGTGCATTTGAATTATTTCTCTCTGTTTTTTGTTGTTCATTTGTCATGATTTTGTGGAGCCCACAGCAGTTTCCTGCCATTATTTTTGGTGGTCATTTGATCCATTATGTGGCTCCAAATCTTACTAATTCAAAATATTCACAATTTCAACTCTATCAAATGTGGTATAAAACATCTTCCAATGTCAGCAGAGATCCTTTAACTGGATTAAGTAAATCTGTTACTCTGCAAAACAATATTATGCAATACGTTTGAAGGACAGACACAGCCTGAGCTAGATAAGAAGGCAGGGCTGTCATACATCACTTTCCAATGCAGGAGTAGGTGTATTTCTAGAGAAGTGAACATGGAACCAGGGCCTCAGCAAAGGGAAAAAAAGGTCTAAAACAAAAGACTCCATAAATATGGACTAGGAGCACCAAAAGAGTCAGTCAAGACAATCTCTTCCTCTTTTAATGTTAATAATGTTAGGTGTTTATTATACTGATGGAAAACATACTCATACACTAGGAAATCTTAATGTTAAGCAAAACCAGACACAGAGGATCAGATACTTAAGATGCTTCCCCTACATGGAAAACAAAGCTGATCTCATAGAAAAAGACAAAAACTGGTTGACACAGGCCAAAATGTGCAGAGCAGATCAAGAAATTGGAGAATTGATCACCAGGAACAGAGTCACAGCAGATACAGGGTGCTCTTTCCTGTTGGCCTTTCACATAGAATTGTAGTGAGAGGTTATCATATTGTATAACATAGTCCCAAGTAGATGGAGGAAAGGATAACTGATATTTTCACTATACAGTCATGACGGGTGCTTCAAAAGATGGATAAGTTATATGTCCTGACTTTATCAACACAGAGATCACAAATGTACCAAAATGTCATAAAGAACCTCATGAAAATGTACAATTATGACACACCAATTAAAAATGAAATTTATAGGCATGAGAGTTTTGCTCACTGATAGACCATGTCCCTTACATGTGCAAAGATCATTATTATTATAAGAGGTGCCAAAGGGGGGAAAATAAAACTATAATATATTGTTCAGTTAATATGCAGAAATTCTAATGAAAACAAAAATTCCAAAGCATAAGTGAGTTAGCATAAGCTAAGCCATGACAATAATAAAATGGTAAACACATTGATATCTCATCACTAGTTGTGCATATATCAAAAACACCAAACAGGAATTGGAAAAATTAAAACAATAGAAGTGAAACAATCTTGTCAACCAGATTGCAGTCAGTTTTCACACAGCTGTCATAAGATAGTAAATTCACTGCTCATAGATGATACCTGAGGGTTACTTTAAATAGAAGATGATAAAATGTATATTATTTTTGGAATAATGTTGGTGTACAATGGAAGTCAGTAAACTCCAAAAGCACAGCACCTCTAAGTAGGATTTAAAATTAGCCAACTGTATTTCTATGTTTACTTGTGAGTTTGTCCCAGGTCTAAGCTCCTTGTCTGCAGATGGCCAGCAGATTCATAGTAAGTCAACCTCTATGAATCACTGATCCCTGTTGAGGTCTGTAGTGGTCTGTGATTCCAGTGCTGCCTCAAAGGACAAGACAAGACCACAGCTGAGGACACCTGGCTCCAAATCCAAATTAACTCAATAGAGACCACAACAGCAGGAATCTCACTCCTGCCACTTCAGTCCTACTGTGTATATCAAACTAGAGATAAGGTAGTTCTAAATTGCAATGATTTGCTGTTTGGAGGAGTCTTCAAACTGACTCCCAAGGTCCTGCTGAGTTCTCATGCTTTCCTCAGTATCTTCTTCCTTTGTTTGAAAAACAAATAAATATGGGTACCCAAAGAAGTTCTTTGTCTCAGTCTCCAGAGAATCTTAAATTCTGCTAGAGAGTTTTGATGCACCTGGAGACCTAAAATTTTACCACTTGTTTCATTTATTTAAGCTTTCACCACCTACTCATTTGGGGGTTTGCAGGCCTGATCAGTCCATGACAGAGAGATGATAAGGATGAAGGCCCTGATTTATACCTGGCATCTAGAACATGAAAACATCATAGAGTGTGATATTCTCAGCTAAAAGTTGATCCCAAACTGTTAAGATCATGCAGAAGACAATAGATAGAAGTTACTCAAGAAACTAAGGGCTGAACTAGTGGCTGTTCGTGTAAGGGAATATACTTTATTTTTTATTTATTTTTTTACAAATTGTTATTGAAATTTAAGAAAATGTGTGTGACACCTAATATCTCTTTCCAAGCATCATGGTTCTGACTTTTCTGAGTACTTTATTTTTTTTTCTTATACAGCTTTAGGAGCAGCACAATCCATTTAAAAACCTGAGATTAATTTGTGTACTTTGTCATTCTTCATCATTGTGAGACAATGGGTCTCACTTTTTGCCAACTGTGTTATTTATATGTATTTCATTACAGTTGTTTTTATAATTAGAAAAATTGTTGTCTATATTTCACTAATTCTAAAGGTTTGTTTAACTGCTCATGGTCTTTGAGAAGCAGTATCTGATAATATCTACATGAAGAGGAAAGATGTGTTTTGGTCCAGAGTTTCTGAGTTTCAGTACATGTTTAACTATCTCATAACTATTGATCTGTGCTGAGGCAGAACCCATGGAAGTGTAAGCACATAGGAAAGCACAGCTATGTGAAAGGCAAAGGGGAAGAAGATAGAGTTACAGAGAGAGACAGAGAGAGAAACTGAAGATAAGATGTAATCCAGAAGGCCACATAATCATTACCTAATTTCTCATAGGAGGGCTCAACTTCAAACATCCCACTCAGTGAAGACCTGTTGGAGTTCTGCAAGCAAAGGGAAAAAATGCACACACTAAGGGTCAACAAAATGGTTCCTGCCCTGCAAGCCTAAGCAAGTAACTTTTATTGAGATAAAAAACAAAGAAACTCAAATTGTACATGCTTAGATTATATATCTTGTTTATTTTTGACCTTACAGAACCTCATGTTTTTACCTTGGGGTGGGATGATGTTTCAAGGCCTGCACTTTTCCCATAACATTGTCAACCGGATATGACTGGGACAAAATGGAGTCAGTGTGGCCTCTCTACAAAGACCATATCAATTGAAGATATTGGTGTTCACATGAGGTAATAAACACTCTAGACCCCATGTCTGAATACTGTTGCACTGGCATCTAGGTTTTCTTACATGAGCATTGGGAGATATTTAAATTTTAAGATATAGCAGCATGATGTTGGAAGCCTGTACTTATTCACTTTCATATCCTGCACTCCAATCTTTATTAGACTGAATCATGGTGATTTATAATCTTCTGCTTGCTGGGATATGGACATATGCTGTGTCTTATCAGTAACCTATGATAGCCCAGGCACCAGGCAAATGTTACAATGCATTTTCAAAATGGAATACATTATTTATCTTTCCAGAACAGCTAAGAAGTTCAAGAGATGAGGAATTGAAAATATAAAAGACAAGTCCCCAGCTCTGAGGAGGAGAGGATCCCCAGAGGCTGACATAAAGCTCACACTTTCCATGATTTCCTGATCTACACATTGGGAAGGGAAATGAGCAGACAATCAGTCTGAGATCTCATACACCAGGATCCTAAGGCTAAGTCTCTGCACTGCTCTAGCACAGTAATATGTGGCTGTGTCTGCAGGATCCATGCTAGTCAATGTGAGGATCACTTGGCTGTTGTTGGTGTTCTTGGAGAAGTACAGCTGCCTCTTTAGGACCAGGATGTCATATTTATCATTATTTCACCAAATGTGTGCCAGCCACTCGAGGACTTTGCCTGGGGGCTGGTGGATCCAGGCCATAGCCACACTATGTAAGCCCATTGAAAAACCAGAGAAGGAGCAGGTCAGGCTGAGTGTCTAGGTGTGGGTCACCAGCCTGGAGCCAGACTCCTTCAGGGTGACCTGGTACTGGACCCATGTGAAAAAGCACAGAAGAATATTAAGTTGATTCAATTGAGGACAGAAGACTTGGGATCTCCATGGAACTGAGCTAGGCACTCACAGGGAGGGATGTTCAGCAGCAGAAGGGAACAAAGTCTCTCCGTGGTGGGAACAAGATTCCTGACCCAGGCATGGCTGAGCTTTAGAACAAAGGTGATGAGAAGCTAGAGATTTGCATTTCTCTCCCCAGGTCCTGACCCTGAGGGGAAGACTCATGGCTGAGAACACAAAAGGAGCAAGACTGTAGTGGGCAGCACCTGGCTAATAAAGTGTGAATTCTAACTGTGCTTCCCATGGGAGATCCAGGCCACTCAGAAACAGGTTGTCAGATGCAAAACCACAGATGAGGACTGTTTTTGGAGGACATCAAGGTTGAAAGAACCCTATTACTGAAGGCAGGATCTTATTGCTGCTTCCTATCCTGGAGGACTGGAAGAGATCAGGACAGAACACTTTTGCCAGAGCACTGTGTGCACAGGGCTAGCAGGAGGCTATGCCTTCATGCTAGGTCCTGTTCTCTCTATGACAGCCAGAGAGTGAAGTAGGCTAGCATAAGAGAGAGGCAGTAAACTACTCATGTTCACTTCCTGTTGCACAAGCATCTGTTTCTCAATATGTCTCTACAAGTGTGTCATGCCACAAGCACAGTTCCCAGATAGCCCCCTTTGTCCTCACTCTCAGTCAGTTCTGAGGAGACAGAGGCTGGTATGGAATTTGGGATTTCATTAGGGAAAGTGAACTCACATGTAGAATTGCCTAACAACAAGCTCCCTCCTACACTGGCTCAGCACTCATGCTGCAGGTCTCAAAGACTCTTCCAGCAGAGGACACCACATCATCACAGAAAATGGAGCACAGAGTGAAGAGTTCTGGATAGGAAACACTCAAATCTATCTTACCTCTGCTCCATGATTATGGAGAATATATGTATTTTTCATGGCTTTATAAGATACACTCATTCTGTACCTTGTAGTGCAACTGTGTTTCTGCTGGTGATGTGTTGTTACACTGTTGTCTCTTCCAAGGGCTTTCCTTGCCAAACTCCAAACCATGACTAAGATCAGAGATATCAGATTACATAGATTGCTGAATTTTCTCAGATTAAGAGAGGAGCAGGTGAGAAGCAGAGGAAGTGCAGAGCAGGCCACACTAGGTCCTGAGCAGTAACCCTGGATGTTTTCATTGCTGCTTCAGAGATACTCAGCTATAACAGATGCTCCTTGTTCTTGGATCCACTTATGTTTGAGGATATCAGAAAGTGAGATATTGGGCTAAATTTGACCCCTATAAAATTTAATCTATGCCACAATAAAATTATTCCATTGAACTTAAGAAAGAATTTTCTTTCTGTACTCCTGTGGGAAGTGTATTTCTTTTATAAAGTTCAAGAAATTCCAACAACTTGTGCACTATACCTTTATAAATTGTACATATTTTAAATAACAATCTTGAATTCATCAATGTTGATACTTCAACAACTCAGTCCTTACCATGTGTCTTGGTTTTTTCTCTCTGGCTTATTCTTACCTGCAATTTCAAGAATCTTAAAAGTCTAATAAAATCTGATGACTTTAAGTTTTTACAGGATTTCATACTTTTGGGAATGTTGACAAGGATTTTTTTAGTTTCTTGTGATCTTGGAACAGGAAAAGCAAGAAACATCTGAGATCAATCTTAATCTATTTATAGAGTTGAGGATGTGAAATGTCTTTATTCCCTGAAATAAATTTTAATTTATGCATACCTATGCTTATTTTGCTTTTGTTTTTTGGTACCGGGGATCGAACTTATGACCTCTCACTTACCAGACAGGTACTCATTTTGCTGAGCTAAATCCCAGGACCTTACAGAATGTCTTTAGCAAAACTGGGGAGAGGAAGAGAAAATCACAGATTATAACAGGAAATGATCCCCAGGAAACTGCCCCTGGTGCTCAGCCTGACAAGAGCTCAGTGTAACCTCTGTGTGCCCCCTTGTTCAAAGCACCCCTGCAGGGAGGTTTGTGTCAGGGCTCACACTGATTTCCCCTCACTGTGTTTCTCATGCAGAAATACACAGACTTGTCCTCAGCTCTCAGGCTCCTCACTGTGAATGAAACTTGGCTCTTGGAAATGTCCCTGTTGATGTTCACTCAAGATTGAAGAGCTAAGTTATAATCTGTTCTCCCACTTCCCCACTTAGCACCAATCCACTCAAGCCCCTTCCATGGAGCCTGACAGAACCAGTTGACACCATAACTAGTTGAAGAGAATCCAAACCCTGTGCAGAAGGACAGGGTCTCTGAAGGCTTCATCAGGCCATGTCTTGACTCCTGCAACTGCCCCTGGTACAGGACACCTGAGGATAAGATGCATCCCTATCGGTCAAACCCACCTGACTCCCTGTGGCCAAGTCCCTCTCCTGAAACTAAGAGACACTCACAGCAGTGAGCAACCACCAGGCAGAAGAGCAGAGCCAAGAAGTCCATGTTCAATGAAGGCTCCTGTGGGAGGAGACTGGGGCACCTCAGCCAGAGCTGGCTTTTCATCCTGAGTCTAGGGCTTCTTTGAATAGAGGAGGCCCTGAAGGTGTAAGAGTGGGACAAGAGGAAGGGTGCTTTAGTCCTTCCCAGGGAGAGGGATTTTCTTAGGGTGATCAGAGCTTTCTCCTGACACTGAGATACATTTCTACATCTCCCATAGTTTTAACACTTCCACACAAAGTGAAATTGAACATGGGTAAGGATTTGTTGATTTTGAGCACAGTCTTTGTGGGAATCTTTAAAGTAGAAAATTTATGTCCTGGACAATTTCTTGCTGACTGCATTTACTAATTTCTGTCTTTGCATGGGAGGGTTTGTAGAGTGGCAGAGGATTGTGTATCTGTGTGGTTCTTACTGGAGTTGGAGGAAAATATTTCAAAATATAACTAAACTTTCTTCTTGTTGCAACTCCTGTGTTCCTCCCATGACTGCCTTTTCAAAATTTACTGTTTCATTCTCAGGTGTAGTCTTCATAAACAACCTTTAGACCTTATTTTCTTGATTCCCAGAGTATCCTGTCTTGGGGATGTCTAAGGGAATTCCTGTAGCCCATTCTTGGCTTTGAGAAATCAAGACTCTATTGACATCTGGGAATGTCAGGACACCTCATGCCCACAGACATTCTGCCCTTTCTTCTTGTATTCCTGGCCCTGAAGATTCATGTTTTCCTAATGAATCAAGTGTGGGGCCAGCGATTTATCTCAGCAGCATAGGTGCCTGCTTGGCAAGCACAAGGTCATGAGTTCAATCCCCAGTACAAAAAACAAAACAAGACAAACATAATGAATCAAGTTTGTAGACCTGCAGGATGCAAATCTTTCATCAGAGAAAATCCTCTCATATTAAAAGTATATCTCTTTTACTTAAAGTCCTCTTGGTATGTCTTTCTTCATCCCACTTACTATAAATTTTTATGAGAAACTTGACTGATACCACTTGGATAGTCTCGTATCATTACATTACCCATTAACCAAGAAATAAAGATGTATTTTTTTAAAAAATATATAAAACAATACTACTATGCCAGAAAGAAGGATAAATTAAAGGCATTTTTAGCTAAATGGATATAATCTAAGACCATACATTTAAATGGAATAAAGCAGAGATGCATGTGTCAACATTACATGTCTCTCTGGGGTAAGAAACTGAAAGAGCAAATAGGGACACAAATGTAAAATAGATGTTGTTAAATGAGTAGCAATGGTCCAAAAGGAGAGAAGAACAGGGAGGGGGGAGGGGGAATGAAAAGAAGAAAGGGAAAATTTTTAAAAAAACTATTAAAAAGGAAAAAAACCTCCTAAACAGGACAATATGGGTTGTATATAGGAGAGTGAATTGGGATTATAAGGGAAATCATAACTTATTATGTACAGGTAAAAATTCTCTATGATGACTATGATCATCATGTATATCTAAAATGTACCAAAAATCATAATACAAAACCTGAAACATCAAATTAATATTAATCCAATTGTAATGGGGAATCATAGTAACCCACTGCCACTAATACATCAATCAGACAAAAAATCAGCAGTGAAATATTATAACTGAGTGAAAGTTTTGAACAACTATACTTAATGTGTAAACAGACTGTGCCATTATATATATATATATATATATATATATATATATATTCCAATGAACATGGAAATTTCTGCAAAGTTGACCACATACAACCACTAGAACATGCTTAAAGAAATGCAAAGGAATTGAGTTTATCCTGTCACATTATCTGTCCATAGTTTAATGAAATTAGAATTCAGTGGAAAAAGAAACTAAAGGAATCATACATTCTTTATTATATCTGAGAGATATTCCAATGCATAAAAATACCACATCTTTTTCAACCATTATATGGTTGATGGGCATTTGGGTGGTTTCTGAGGATTAGATATTTCAAATCATGCTGCTATAAACATGGGTGCACATATATTGCTGTGGTATGATGTTTTCAAGTTTTCTGGAAAAATGCCTAGAAGGGGAATAGTTGGACTGAATGGGAATTCCAATCCTAGTTTTTTTTTCCATGAATCTACACACTGATTTCCACAGTGGTTGCACCAGTCTACTTTCCCATCAGTAGTGGAGAAGCATTTTTCCCCATAGCTCCACTAACATTTGTTGTTATTTCATGATAGATAAATGGATACAAATTAAGACTACACTCATAAGTGAAATAAATCAAACTCACATGTGAAAATATTGTATTGTCTCCCTCGTATAAAACAAACAAACAAATACAAACCTGAAAGAATGAAATGATCCAATATATCCAATAGGCAATGTGAAAATGAAAGAGAAAGTAAGTCTTCAAAAGGAAAGAACAACTGGGATAGGGCAAGGGGGAAAAGGAAGAAGGGAAAACTTATATGTATACAAGTGTAAATATATGTATATGTGTATGTAAATATATCCAAGATAGCTACAGTACTAATCTCTGTAAATTCATCAAATAAAACAGCTTTCATTTTTGATTGTTTGATCATGTTTTTCATGCCTAAATCTTGTAACTTGAACAACAACTTCTAAGGTAACAATATGCAATGTATCAACTAGTGTTAATTTTCTACTACTCTATTTTGAAATTCTGTATCATTTTTAACCTTTTTAAATAAAAAAGAAATGCACAAATTTAAAAAAATGCAAATTCACATGAAAATTAAATAATAACCTCTTGAACAATGAATGGGTCACAGATGAAATTAAAGAAGAAAGTACACATTCTACATTTAAACAATAATGCCAATATAATATATTGTAAATCACAGCATAAAATGACAAAAAACTGACAAAAATTATGACAAAAAATTATAGTGGAAAATATCCATATCAAGAAATGATTGGAGATCAAACAAACATTTAATGTTGCACCTCAAGCTTGTAGGAAAAATGTACAAGTTGTATCCAAATCTCTTATGAGGGAGAAATTATGAACAAAGACCAGACACTAAGGCAATGGACACTAAGAAAAGAACAGAAAAAAATTTATGATTCAAAGAGTTTATTCCTTGAACGATGCGATAAAGTTGACAAAACATTATTCAGCCTCATAAAAAAGGAAAGAAAAGATTCTCATAAATAAATTAAGAATAAAAAGGGGACAATAAAAAAGATGCCTTAGAAATTCAGAAATTATCAATATTGACTTAAAGAACATGTATTCTAGGTAGCAACATAGAAAATGTGGAAAAAAAGGACAGATTCCTAGATACATATGAATTAGCAAAACTGAATAAAGAAGATATAAAAATTCTCAATAAACAAATATCTGCCCATTGAATTGAAAATGTAATTAAAAGACTATCAATAAAGACAAGCCCAGTCACTTACAGATTCACTGCTGAATTCTACAAGAAATCTGAAGAAGACCTAATGATGCTACTTCACAAACACTTCAATAAAATTGAAAGGGAAATTATAATCCCAGATTCATTACTGGAAGTAAGCATTACCCTGATACCAAAACCAGAGAAGGATTCAACCAAAAAAGATTTCAATGAGCCAAACTCTCTAATAAATATAGACACAAAAATCCTCAGTGAGATACTGGCAAATGGAATGAAGCAAATCATCAAGACATTGTACAACATTGACAAAGAAGGATTCATCATAGGAGTGAAGGAGTGGTTCATCATATGCACATCACTACCTGTAATAGAGCATCTGAACAGTGCCAAGAATAAAACACATTTCATTCCCTCTATAGATGAAGAAAAATCAGTTGACAAAGTCCAACACTCATTTATGATTTAAAAAACTACAGAAAATTAGAATAGATAGTTTTAACTAAATCTGATAGAAGCTATCAATGACACACCAACCACAAACATAATCAATTGACAAAAAGTAAAATGTTTCACTCTAAATCCGGGACTAAAACAAGGAGGTCCATTGTCACTACTTTTATTTAATAAACTTCTGAAAATATTAGCCAGATTACTTAGACTAGAAAAGAAATAAAATTAATAAAGATAGAAGTTAAATTATTATTGGCAGATGACATGATACTCTACATAGGAAATCCCCAAAACTCCACCAAATTCTCATATACTTAATAATTGAAATCAGTCACACAGCTGTATGAAAGTCATAATTTAAAAATCAATAAACTTCTCATATACAAGTAAACTCACAGAAAGAGACATTAGTGAAAAATTCATTCACAGTAGCATCCAAAGAAAAGGAAATATTTTGGAATAACTCAATGAGAAAACTAAAAGACATCTTCAATTAAAAGAATTGGATTCTAAAAGGGTGATTGAATAGGATATAAAATTTAATGGTATTCCCTATTCTTAGGTAAAAAGAATGAGTATAGTGAAAATGGCCATGGCTCCAAAATTATTATAGAGTTTTAATGGAACCCTTAATGAATTACTGCAGCATATGTCACAGAATTACAAGAAGACTACCTTAAAATTTATTTGGAAACAGAACAGACCTAGAATGTGAAAAGCAATCCTCAGCATTAAAGGCAAGGCAAGGAAAATTACAATTTCTGATGTGAAAGAAATTGGATTACAAAGGCACTGTGACCAAAAGAGAAAATAATGGCATGCCATTGGAAAAGTACAAAAAAAAATCTAAAGATCAATGGAACAAACTGGAATATGCATAAACAACTACAAACATGCTCAACCACTATCTTTGACTAAGGATAAAAACTTCACTAGAGTAAAGATAGACTTCTAAATGTTTTGCACATGCCAAAATTTAAATTATACCCAAATGTTTCACCATGCAATAAACCACAACTCAAGTGGATCAAAGTTATAAATAGTAAAATGAAATGATTAAATATACAGTAAAATAGAATAAGAATTCTTGAAGATACTGGTGTGTGCAAAGACTATGAACAAAACATTAATTGCACAGAAAATATCATGAAGAATCAACAACTGAGTTCTTTCCTTAAAAATTTTTACATACAAGAAATACTAGAAACAGAGTGAAGGCACTACACACAGTGTGGGAAAAAAAACTTTGCCAGCAGTTTGTCAGAGAAAAAACTAAAATAAAGAATATTTATTTTACAGTATTTAAATATTTAAGAATAAATATTTAGGAATATTTATTCAAAAAAACCAGGCCCCTTCCTCAAATTTTAAGATTCTATCCATAAATAGGTATCTCAATTGAATAGACAATCATCAGAAGAAGAATTTTAAATGCCAAATGAATATATGAAAAAATGTTTAATATCTTTGGTCATTGAAGAGAAGAAAATTAAAACAATGCTGAGTTTCCATGCATTTTCTGGAAAGAGAATGTTATCAATAAATCAAACAAGAACAAATGTTTGGGAGCTCTGCAGAAAAGTTAATGCATCTACACTGTTGTTGGGACAACTGCGAAAATCACAGTGGAAATGTCTCAAAAATTAATACTAGGGACACCATATACTTATGTGTTTTCCTTCATAGTGACATCCTGAAAGAACTAAAAGTTTCAGACCATAGTGATATATTCACATTCATGTTTATAATTCTTCAGTATGTAATATTTTTATTTTGGAAGCAGTACAAATGTCTGCCAATAAATGAATTGATAAAAAAGATGCATTCTTTTTACACATTGGATACTATTCAGACATTAAGAAGGATAAACTTGGGATGTTTCTTAATAAACAAAATAAATAAAACGGGATGAGACAGTGTTTTAAGTGAAATATGTAAACATTGGAGATTATTTTCTTTGCTGGTATGAAAATCTAAACGTTTACATAAGGACCAAATGTATACACATACTGAAATAGGAGAAAATGGGAAAGGAAAAGGGATCATTAATTAACAAATAATCTTCATTAATTAAAAGATACTAAAAATAATAAAACTTATTCCAAATGCTGCCACATTTGACAAATTTTCAAATCACTAATAAATATTCTAATTTTAATTTCTGACATGGCTTCTTAAAAATGTTTATAAAATATAGGTTAAAAGTCAATAACTTGGACAATTTTCAGACTAGCAAAGAATGCATTTAAAAAAATAAAACCTAACTTTGTTCTATCAGTTTTATCTAGCTGACATTTTTGCTACCTTGCTAGGCTTCATAAATCTCATTCCTCATCCTGAAACAATTACACAGAGCAGACTATGTAGCCTTTTATACAATTTAAGACTAAAGAGTCAAAAAGTTGAGGGCTGAGGTATGATGGAGGGAACAAAGATATGTAAAAAGCAAACAAGTAAAAATCATATTTTTGAGAATGAAAATCATACATTCAAGACACGAGCCAGGTTTAACTTTTTCCCTTTACTCCAGGAGCAGAATAAGAAGTGAAAATTCCCTTTTACAAATAGACATTTCAACTGTAAACAGATCAACTGTCACCTATAAATTAGGTTTTCCTTGTTGAGTGAACCATTCATTTTCATACTGTGAGTGAGGTGTTTACCTCATTCCCCCAAACATAGAAGACAAGAGGTCACAGTTCAGATTTACACTGCCCAAAGCACGTAAAGTTTCCCAGTTCCACACAGCAGCACAGGTCTCACTCTTGATGTTCCACACTCTACTCCAGAGGATGTACTAAATATCCCCATAACAAACGCCTTTTGTGACTGTTATTAATGTTTTAAAAATTCTTTTTCTGTGCAGAGACTTACTGAACCTCCATAACTCCTATGTTTGTAGCAGGTGAAGTTTCTCAGACCAAGTTCAGGAACAAGACAATTGGAGATGATACAGAAGACCAGGGAAGAAGAGAATAAAAAGGAGGGGTAAGATTAGGATGGCTCCATTAACAGTTTTTATAATATTTAGAAACATATTTATATTTATATTATATATAATATTTATAAAAGTATTTATAATACTATAAATAATGTATCTCAACAGAATCTTAGTCAAAAATCATATGATCTCAATAGATGAACAAAATTCATTGTACAAATAACAGCACAAACTTACTAGAAATTTCCTACAAAATTGTAATCGATGATTTTATCTCTATCTGATCAACTCATCTATGAAAATCCATCAGCAAACAACATTCTAAATAGCCAAAAACTGAAAACTCTTACTTTGATATCTGAAACAAGACAAATATATCCATTATCACCAAGTCTATTCAATATAGTTCTGGAAATACTAACCAGATCAATTCAACATGGGAAAGAAATAAAAGTAATAAAGACAATAATAAATTGAAAAGGAGAGATAGATATCAAAATGAAAAAAAGTAAAAGGGAAAACTTAAATTATCATTTTTGCAGACAACAAGATACTGTATTTATGATTCTTAAAATTGTACCAAAGGAATTCAAGATTTAATAACTGAATCCTGTCATGTAACTGGACAGAATGTGTACACTCAAAAAATCAATGGCCTTCCTATACATAAACAACAAACTCACTGAGAGAGAAATTAGTAAAATCAAATCCCTTTCACAACAGAGAATAATACATGAGATGCATAAGAATCAATGCAGCAAAGGAGGAAAACAGCTCTATAATGAAAAATTCAGTACTCTGAAAAAGGAGATGAAAGAGGATATCAGAAAATGAAAAGTATTATCTTGCTCGAGGATAAGAAGGAGCAATATAATGAAAATGACATTCTCCTTAAAGTTTTATAAAGATTTAATTCAATTTCAATAAAAATCTCAATTGCAAGCCTCACAGAAATAGAGAAAATATTTCTAACATTAATTTGGAACAAGAAAACTTCTAGAATACCAAAAACATGCTAGGCAACAAAGGTAAAGCAGAGTGCATCACAATCCTTGACTTGAAATTATCATACAGGCCTACCTTCATAAAAAATGGGGACAACAGGCAAAAAAAAGGACCCAAATTCACTGGGGAAGATTGGAAGATGCAGAAACAACTGCAAAGACCCTTAACAACTTATCTTTTAAAAAGGGTTAAAAACATTCACAGGAAGAAAGATAGTCTGTTTAATAAATGGTGCTTGAAAAAATGGATTTCTAAATGCTAAACACTAAAGTAGATCCATGTGTCTCACCTTGCACTAAATGAAAATCAAAATGGATTCAAGTGTCAATATTATAAAAAGATCTAAATATTAAAATAGAAATATAAAATCTGTTGGAATGAAAAAGCTAGAAAGTTTGAAAAACTGTAAAGATCTAATAAAAAACAAACATTGCAAGGGAATATCACAAAGATACAACAACTGGGACCACATTATTAAAAAACCTTTGTAATACAAAATAGATTACCAACACCATGGAAAGAAAAACCACTGAGTGTGAAAATACTTTAGTCTGCTGTTCCTCAATACCAAACTAAATCAAACCCCAGCTGTAGTCAAGCAACAGCTACAAAGCATCCTTGATTTGTTTTATTCAGTCTTTTGGAGACAGGGTCTCCCCATGCAGTTAAGGCTAGACTTGAGTGCATTTTGTAACACAGGCCAGTCTCAAACTTGCAAGGATCCTCCTGTGTGCCTGGGATTATAGCCATGCACCACCACACCCAGAAATCTTTGATACTGTAAATAGGTATCAATCATTTTAAGAAAGTCAAGAAGAGCCAGTGACCTACTTCCTGTTCTGTTTTATGACTACTTGCTATGTGACTTGCCTCCCCTATTCAATCGATCCCCATTTAATCAATAGTACCTGAGCACTTATGCTCAGAATCTTATCAGTTGACCATAGTTTTGTCCCCATCCCATGCCCACCTTGTAATTTCTGGTTTTCCCCACCTTTTACCCACCTCACTTCATGGTTTTGCCCTATAACAATCCCTAGAAATGCTGGATCCTCAGTAACCCAATCAGGATTCTCTCTCTCTCTCCCTCTCTCTCTCTCTCTCTCTCTCTCTCTCTCTCTCTCTCTCTCTCTCTCCCTCTTTCTCTCTTGTTCTCTCAGAAGCTTTCCTCCCACAGTAAATATATTCTTCCCACCCCACAAAAAGGCATGTTCCTACTGATGACAATCTAAAACTTCTGTGTATACTATTAAATTACATGCTAATACTTAAATATCTTAAAACACTTTACTTAGATATTTATCTGTCTTACACACTTAATCACCTTGGCAATTTCATATCTGTACTGATGTTATAACTAATCTTTAATGAATACAAAACTACTCTTATAATTACTCTTTAATAAATACAAAAGAAGAAAAATGCTTATGAAGTTTGGACAAATATATTACCCCTCTCTGTAACTTACCCAGATTCTCATTGCATTCTGGGGGATGAGAGAGTGGGGTAATAGGAGTGAAACTGAGCTAAATACTGAACCCCAGGGTCTCAGTTTTACTTTATTATTGCATAGACCTTCCATTAGAGAGTAGAATGTGTTACTGTAAACTAGCACATCGCTACTCCCTAATGATACACACTGATATGTGCTTTTAAATTCAGACAAGTAAACCTGTATGATAGCATAAAACACAGTCTATTCATTTTATAAGCTATAAAGATAGACAATAAATTAGGAGAAATTCAATATTTCTTACAAATATTCATTATGTAGTGAGTTATAAAAATTTTGTATTCCTTAAGCTATACCCTTGATTGATTGATTGATTTTTTTTGAGACATGGTCTCACCATGCAGTTCAGGCTATACTTAAACTCACAAAGTAGCCCAGGTTTGTCTCAAACTCATGGTGATTCCCCCACTTCCATGCCCTACCCTACCCTGCTGCCTCAACCTTGCAAGTGGAAGATCACAGGCACGTACCACCACACCTGGCTTCATATTAACAATTTCTGACACAACCTCTGAGGGATGGTTCAAAGACTGATGCTGACCTTGAGCTCATTATGGTGCCCAGGCTTGCCTCCAGCTCAGTCTCAGCCACCCTTGGCTTCTACCTCCCTAGTGAGTGGCAGACTCACAGCCATACACACCACACCACACCACACCACACCCATTACTCACAGTTCTGAATGGAAATATGCTTTAGGAAAGGATTTTTGGCAACATGTGCAGTATTCATTCCTATCCCATCATCAGTAATAACTGCTGCTGTGGCTGACAGGAGCCTTACAGGCATCTGCCACAAACCTTCAGAGGACTGGGAATGGCATACTTTTCTGTTTGTTTGTTTGTTTGATTTTGGTACCAGTGATCGAACCCATGACTTCCTGCTTGCCAGGCAGGTGGTGGCAAGGCATATTTTATTTCCTTTTATTTTCTTTTATATTTGAAAGGCATACATTTAGCCACATAGAACTGAGTACTATATCTTGTGCAGTGGCAGCCGTGTTTCTGCCTGGTGACAATTTGATCATTTTTAGCTTTTCTGTTCTTTTGTTTATTTATTTGGTGGAACCATTGATTGAACCCATGGCCTCACATTGGCCAGGCAAGCACTTACAACACTAAGTTAAATCTCTGAAGACAATTGGATTGAAAGAAAGTCTTTCAACAGTGGACCAGAGATGTTCCAGGGCCCCCTCCTTCCCTCTTTCCCTTCGGCCAGGGCCAGCTGGCCACTTCCCAGGGAAGGCCAGGCCAGGCCAGGCCAAGGCAAGCTATGCACTGAGTGAGCGAGAATGTGAGGGTGCACCGGGCTATACCCAACATCGAATCTGCTTCCGCAGTGGTTGTCTTTATGTGATCTGGTCTGAGCTGTGCACTGGGATAGGACAGCCTCATCTCTTGATCTGTCTTAGTTTTCCTTCTTTCTCTCATTTTATTTAATGCTGGAGATGAAATTCGGGGCATACTAGGTTCTGTTTCCACAGAGCCGATGCTGCACCCCTTGCTTAATTTTAGCTTTGGAATCTTCTGACAGGGTCTCCCTAAATCACCGAATAATTGCTCTGGCTGGCTGGGCTCAAATCTGCACTCTTCGTGACTCAATTTTCTCCTTGTCTTTGAGCACTGGGTTAGGATTCTACGCCTTCATCCCCACACCCAAATCCAACTGCTGTTGTTATCCTACTTGGTGCTGCCTGTTGTCCTTAGTTTACAGGAGTGAGAAAATCATCCCATCACATAGGGCTGGGGTGTGCTGAAGTGAGGAAGCCTGTTGCTACCAGGTACGAAGCAAAACCTACACCCAATTTATGATGTTTACCACCTTTAAGCATATATAGATTGGTGATGTTCAGCACACAGGAGAGGGGGATGGAACAGGACAATGACTGCTGGCCAGCCAGGGTAATGGGGGGACATCACATGGAAGCAAGGTGGAGGCCTAGGGATTTGCCTGAGCAGATACTGGGGGAAGGGTGCTGCCCAGCCACCCCACCCCCGTCCCACCTCACCCCATTTCTCTTAGCACAGAATGTAGCTCAAACAAAGAAGTGGCACATAGGCCCTTGATTCCAGCCCTTGTTGAGCTAAGCGAGGCAGGAGTGTCACCAGTCACTAGTATGATGTCAAGCTGTGAAAGCTGCCCTAGACTACATGGCAGGCCCATCCTCCCTCTTTCCTTCCTTCCTCCCTCCCTCCTTTCCTCCCTGTGAAGGCAGAAACAAAAATCTATAAAAACACACAGCACAACTGCTGGTGCACTAAGGGAAGTTTCCTTCCCTTTTGGGCATGGGAAATGTAAAGCTCTTTAATATGTAATGTAGACTCTGAAAAGAATTTGTCTGCAGGCGGGGTGTGGTGGCACACATGTGGGACAGCCCATAATCCCTGGGTAGGTATGATGAGAATGGGGGTATGAGGGAGATGCTGGCTCCCAAAACTACTTCTGGATCATTATGATTCCATATTGTTAAAATAGTGATTGCCACTTCAAAAGAATATCTCCAATAGAATTACCTATATCATCAGGCATAAATGAATATAGCAGTATAATTGAATATAGCAGTACATAACAATATTAGTAAAAATAAAACATTGTAGACAGTATAAATTGAAGATAATAAGGAACAACACAGCAATCATTGTAGATCACCTTGTACTGTGATTTTATATGACTTTTTGGTTTCATGTTTTTATAGGAATTTGTTTTGTTTTGTCTTACTAAGTTTTGTTTTTCCCTCTAATACAGAAAGAATAGAAATACACGTAGAGACTCATGTACGCATAGCTATTTACACTCTCACTGTTTGACTATCTACTTTGTATGCTTTAATTTTGTAACTTGAATAACTATTTTTAAGAGGACAATATGTAATTTATCAACTAGTGATTTCTTATTGTTTATCTTTTTTCTAAAATTCTGTATTATCTCTATCCTTTACATTTGTTTTTTCTCTTTAAATAAAAATTAATAAAAAAGAATATCTCAAACAAGGCTCAGTCAGGCAAAAAGCAGCTACCAACTTGGTTATCACAGCAGTGTCACAGAGCAACCTGCAAGGCATCACATCCCAGTTTATCCACATCCAAACCATAGGAAATCCACTGTACTTCCCGCTCAGTGCCACACTCCTTGCAGGACTTTTGCTCCTCCCACACCATCCCCAGTCACGACCCACTGGGTCCTTTGCTCCCCTCACCTCAGGGGATCAGAGGTACCTGTTATGGTGACCCACACCTAGAAGCAAACACGGGCATTCAGCAAGGCTGAAGAAATGAAGATCACAAGTTCCAGCCAGGCCATGTCTCTACAACAAAGTTGGGCCCAGTTGTCGTAGGCTCATCTCATCACAGCAGACAGCACTCATTAGAGAGGCTGAGGTACCATGATCATGGAGAGTTCCAGTTTGTAGTGATTTCAAGACCATACTGAGCTTCCTAGGGTGACCCCATCTCCAAACAAACAAGCAAGGAAAGCAAACAAATAAATAAAATCCTAAAAATAAATAAATAAATAATAAATAAAAGAAAAATATTTTTTCTTTTTTTATTTTAAAGAGAATAAAACAAAAGAGGAGAGATCTAAACAGATCAGAACAGAACAACATAAGCAACACAGCTCTTCACAACAAGACAACTGGATATTAACAGTAGCTATCATAATGTCTCTTTCTTTGAAATACTTGAGCTTAGCTTTACTCACAATAATATCAAACATAACAAAGTAGAATGAAACAACTCAAGAGAATGAAAGTATTGCAAGACATTTTGAACCAAATAACCAAAGATGAACAATGGCTGTTATCTCATTTTCCATCAAAATTTTGTTTTTACTATCAAACATATTAAAATCCAGTAAGACACAATGTGATAGAACTAATGGTAATAGAAACAAAAGAGCATGGTATGATTTCAGAGCAAGATGATATTAAATCAACAATGGCTGCCATATTGTCTTGTCTTCAAAATAAATATTCATATGATCACATATATTAAGATCAAACAAAACAGAATAAAACAATTCCAACCAATGAATGAAAACGTAAGACGTCAAATCAATATAATGGTGAACCATGATTTCCATAAAATCTTCTGTACTCTTACCATTTCTTACACTAGGGAGACTATATGGTATTTATACATGTGAGTTTGATTTATTTCAGTTATGAGTATAAATTCAAGTTGTATCCATTTATTTATAAATATCTCAATGTGATCATTCTTTATAGCTGAGTAGTACTTCATTGCATAAAAGTACCACATGCTTTTTATCCATTCCTCAGTTGATGGGCATTTAGGTTGTTTCCAAGATCTGGCTATTACAGATTGTACCACTATAAACATGGGTGCACATATATCACTGTGGTAAGATGTTTTCAGATCTTCTGGGAATATGCCTAAGAGTGGAATAGCTGGGTTAAATGGGACCTCCAACCCCAACTTTTTGAGGAATCTCCAGACTGACCTCCACAGTGGTTGCACCAGTCTACATTTCCACCAACAGTGCAGAAGAGTTCCATTTTCCCCACAGCCTCTCCAGAATTTGTTGGTGGTTTTGTTGATTCTGGCCATTCTTTCTGGAGAGAGATGGTATCTCAATGTGGTTTTAATTTGCATTTCTCTAGTGACCACAGATGATGAACATTTTTTCATGTATGTATTTGCCATTCTTATTTCTTCATCTGAGAACTGTCTTCATCTCAGATGCCCATTTTTGGATTGGGTCTTTGAATTTAAGGGGTCTGATTTTCTTTAATACTTTACAAGTTCTAGACAGAAGTCCTTTGTCTGAGGGACAGTACACAAAGATTTTTTCCCAGTTTGTAGATTTTCTTTTCACTCTGCTGGAGATTTCTTTGGACATGCAGAAACTCTTTAATAAGATGTTATCCCAGTTATTGATGCTGGGAAGTATTTCCTGTGCAGTTTGGTTCTTGTTCATGAATTCTCTACCTACCCCTACATCTTCAAGATTTTTACCTACTTTGTCTTGCAACAGATTTAGTGTTTCTGTTTTAATATTTAGATCTTTGATCCATTTGTATTTTAGTTTAGTTCATGGTGATAGACATGGGTCTAATTTTAGTTTTCAGCATATGGATAGCCAATTTTTCCAGCACCATTTATTAAAGAGACTATCATTCTTCCAGTGAACATGCTTGGCCCCTTTATCAAAGATAAGGTGGTTGAAGGTGTTTGCAGTTGTATCTTCTAGTCTATTCCATTGATCTTCACGTTTGCTTTTATTCCAATACCTTGTTGTTTTTATTACAGTAGCTTTGTAGTATAACTTCAAGTCAGGGACTGTGATTCCTCCTGCCTTGATTTTGCTGCTTAGAATTGCCTTTGTTATTCTAGGTCTCTTCTCATTCCAGATGAATTTTAGGAGTGATTTCTCTGTAACTATGAGCTATGTTAGTGGTATTTTCATTGGGATTGCACTGAGTGTGTATAATAATTTTGGGATAATGGCCATTTTCACAATATTTATTCTTCCTATGCATGAACAAGGATGTCTTTCCATTTTCTGAGGTCCTCTTAAGATTTCTTTTTTCATGGCATTATAATTTTCCCTGTACAACTCTTTTAAATCTTTCATTAGATTAATTCCTAAGTATTTCATTTTTTGGATTCTAGTGTGAAGGGTGTGGCTTTCTTATTTCTCTCAGTGATTTTGTTGTTAGTGTACAAGAATGCTATTGATTTTTTAGTATTGACTTTGTATCCAGCTACATTGCTGAATTTATTCATTATATCTAGGAGACTTTCATTGGAGGTTTGGGGGTCTTCTATGTAAAGAATCATGTCATCTGCAAATAATGACAATTTAATTTCTTCTTTTCCTATCTTTACTCCTTTTATTTCTCTCTCTTCTCTAATTGCTCTGGCTATCATTTCCAGTACTATATTTAATAGGAGCAGTGGTAAGGGACATCCTCATCTTGTGCCTGATTTCAAGGTAAAAGCTTTCAGTTTTTGGCCATTTAATATGACACTGACTGTTGGTTTGCTGTATATGGCCTTTATCATATTGAGGTAAAGACCATCTTTTCCAATTCTCTGTAAGGTTCTTATCATGAATGGGTTTTGGATCTTAGCAAAAGCTTTTTCTGCATCTATAGAAATGATCATGTGATTCTTGCTTTTGGCTCTATTGATATGGTGGATTACATTTATTGATTTACATCTGTTGAATCATCCCTGCATGCCTGGGATGAATCCCACTGGGCCATGGTGTATAATCTTCTTGATGATTTGCTGCATCCTGTTTGCCAATATTTTATTGAGAATTTTTGCATCTATGTTCATTAGAGAGATTGGCCTGTAGTTTTCTTTTTTAGTTGGGTCTATCTCAGGTTTTGGTACTTGAGTGATATTTGCTTCCAGGAATGACTTAGGGAGAATTGCTTCCTTTTCAATTTCATTGAAGTGTTTGAGGAGTGTCAGCATTAAGTCTTCTTTTTATGTCTTTTAGAGTTCTGCAGTGTATCTGTCTGGGCCTGATCTTTTCTTTGTTGGTAGGGACTTGATTACATTTTTAATTTCATTAATTGGAATTGTGTTTTTCAGCAGTTATACATCTTCTTGATCTAGCTTTGGTGGTTCATATGTTTCTAGGAATCTGTTCATTTCTTCTGTGTTATTGAAACTATGAGAGTAGAGGTTTTTAAAATAGTTGTTGATGATCTTCTGTATTTCCACAGGGTTGGTAGTGATTTCTCCTTTTTCATTCTGTATTGCATGAATTTGAGTCTTTTCTTTCCTTTTTTATTAGGTTGGCTAGGGGCTTCTCAATTTTATTTTTCTTTCAAAGAAACAACTCTTTGATTCATTTATTCTTTGAATTGTTTTCTTAGTCTCTAATACATTAATTTCTGCTCTAATCTTTATAATTTCCTCCCTTCTTTTGGCTTTGGGCTTGGCTTGCTCTTCTTTTTCTAGATGTTTCAGGTGTAATATCAGGTGGCTTGTTTGTGTTCATTCTGTTTTCCTAATGTGCAAAATCTGTGCAATAAATTTTCCTCTGAGGACAATTTTAATTGCATCCCACAGGTTCTGGTAAGTTGTATTTGTATTTTCATTTGCTTGTAGATATTGTTTAATTTCTTCTTTAATTCCCTCTGTGACCCACTGATTGCTCAAGAGTGTATTATTTAATTTCCATGTGTTTGTGGGGGTTTTGCAGTTACTTTTATCATTACTTTCCAGTTTCATGGCACTATGATCCAAAAACATGCATGGGATAATTTCACTTCTTTTGCATTTACTTCAATATGTTCTGTGGGTTAGTATATGTTCTATTTTAGAGAATGTCTCATCTACTGCTGAGAAGAATGTATATTCTGATGTTGTTGGATGGAACACTCTGTATACATCTATTAAATCCATTTGTTCACAGGTGTGGTTCAGTTCTGTTATTTCTTTGCTGATTTTCTGTCTAGTTAATGTATCCCTTTGTGTCAATGGTGTGTTAAGGTCTCCTGTTATAATTATGTTATTGCCTATTTGATTTTTCAATTCTGTTAATACTTGCTTTACGTAGTTCTGTGCTCTGGAATTTGGTGCATATATATTTAAGATTCTTATCTCCTCCTCTTGCAATTTTCCCCTAACTAGTATATAGTGACCTTTTTTATCTCTTCAGATCATTCTTGGTTTGAAGTTCACATGGACTGTAAAGAGAATAGCTACCCTCACTTTTTTTGAGTTCCTTGTTGCATGGACTATTGTTTTCCGTCTTTTAACTTTCAGTCTATGAGTTTCCTTTTGGGTTAGATGGGTTTCTTATAGACAGCATATGATTCGACATTGTTTCTTGATCCATTCTGCCAGTCTGTTTCTTTTAATTGGTGAATTGAGGCCATTTACATTAATGGTTATAACATTCATATATTGGTTTATTATTGACATGTTATCTTTCTGATGTTGTATCTTAACTTTCCATTCTGTTTAATTGTCTGTCTTGTTTAGTGGATTTTTCCTATGTGTATCTAGAATGTCATTCAGTATTCTTTGTAGGTTTGGTTTTGTGATCATGAAGTTCTTCAGCTGTGCTTTGTCATGGCAGTATCTTATTTCTCCATCCATTTTGAAGGACAGTTTTGCAGGGTACATCAGTCTGGGTTGAAAGTCATTTTCTTCAAGGATCTGAAAAACTTCACTCCATGCTCTTCTTGACTTTATTGTTTGTGATGAGAAGTCTGCTGTGATTCTGATAGGTTTTCCTTTATAGGTGACCTGTCTTTTCTCTCTAAAAGCTTTTAATATTCTGTTTTTATGTTGGATTTCTGAGATAGTGATTATTATATGTCTGGGTGTAGTTTTGTTTTGGGTATGGCTATTTGGAGTCTTATATGTCTCACTAATCTGTATGTCAGTTTCCATACTCATGTTTGGGAAGTTTTCAGCTATTACTTCTGTAACTAGCCTCTTGATATCATTTGTGTTTTACCTTTCATTTTCTTTTATCCCTGTTAATCTTATATTGTTTTTCTTTGCATCATCTTTCAGCTATTGAATTGTTATTTCCTGATTTCTTGTTATTGTTAGAAGATCATTCCTTTCCTGTTCACTAGCTGCAATCTTATCTTTGAGGTCTGAGTTTCTATCTTCACTTTCATTGAGGCCATTTTTGCAACTTTCATTAGAGTTTTTGATCTCCTGTATATCTCTATGAATCTGCTTAATGCATTCTGTTTGTCTCTTAAACTGTTCATTCAGGGATTCTATCATTTTGCTTTGCTCCTCTAATTTTTTAGCTATGTTTTCTTTGGATGCATTCACTATTTCTTTCACTTTTACTTCTTTCACCTGGGAGAATATTTATGATTTGAGTTCCCTCATAACTTCCTGCACTTGCTTCTTTATTTCAGTTGATATCATTTCATGCATATCAGGTGTATTAGTTGTATTTTATTCTATCTACATGGCCCCTAGGTTTTCTTGGGATGGGGTGGAAGTTTGAGATTGCATTTTGGACTAGGCTCCAGAGGTTCTGTGGGCTTGAGTGGACTGTGCCCAGTGACCTTCATTCAACCAGGGTAGCCAAGCCTGCCAAAGGGGGACCCAAGCTGGTGCCATGCTGCAAGGTGAGTTGCAGCCCACCAGGTAGGCCTGGAAAAGTTTGGGACCATCAATTCTGGAGGCTGGGTGCCTGCCCAGCCCACTTAGCTCACTGGATTAGGCTCCAGAGGTTCCACAGGCATGAGTGGACTGCACCCAGGGATAGTCATTCAACAAGGGGAGCCAGGCCCACCACACAAGGGGATCCAAAGCCAAGTGAGTCTGAGTAGCAGAGGGCTCAGGAGGTGATTTCCAACACATCCAGGGAAAGCTTTGGAAAATCACTAGAAACACGGAAATATAGGAAAATGACAAAATCAAAGACCAAAATGCAATATCAAAGAAAAATAATTTTAAAAAACTCAAACTCAAACCCAAACCTTCACTACCAATTCTCTGTGGCCTCTCAAGTGGTAGCTTTTAGGAAAGGCTGTCTTCAACCCCTAGATAGTATCATCACATTCGATTTTCCTCTCCTCTCCTGGTGGCAGTGGGGATAATCAATACTACCTGTGCTCATTTACACAATTTTCTCTGGGGAGAGGGGCACAAGTCTGCCTGTGGGCCTCAGAATCATCATGCATTCCACAGCTTTGTTTATTTGCATTTTTGTTTTGCAATTTGTCATCAGGGTTCCAGGGTTTCTCATCAGAAAAGAAGAGGAGTAAGCAAAGGAGATGGTGGGTGTAGTGGGTGAACATGTACATGGGATTCACTCCACTTCCTCTTTTCTGCAAACAGACTCATCACCCAGCACACATTTAGGGTCACACTGCATCAGGGTCAGGCTGCTGCCATCCTGTTGAGGGAGAGCCAAACAGTTCTATAATAGAGCAGGAGGCTTAGCAGTATTATTCTCAAGCCAGTGTACAACACCACAGCCAGCACCATAACCACCATGTATCCCAGTGTTCCATGATAGCCCAAGCCATGCTTCCCCAGGTGCAAAGCATAACAACCTCAACAAACCCAACCTACAAGCAAGGGAAATGACCTCACCTGCCCAGTCAGAGAGCAGAGATGGCCAAAAGTTATGGTGGAAGTTATGTGGGACAGGAGGCTGGGGCTGGCCAGAGCTGAGTCAGTATTCTCTAATCACATGGGGTCCACATCCCACAGAAGCCACAGGATCTGATCATCCCAAACTGGTGAGGGGGGTAGGTGAGGGGGTAGGTGGACTCCCTGACTGTAGAATCCACATCAACATCTAGAAGACAATTTCTTTACTCTTTTTAGATCCCAACTTAACATTTCAACTTACAGCCAGGCATGGTGTCTCATGCCCATGATCCCTGCAGTAGAGAGGTCAGGCTGGAAGATTCCCAAGCAGCCTGAGGCTACACAGATTATGTGGGGAGACTCTATCTCAGAAATCCACAAAGGAAAAAAGAGCCCACCTCACCCCAAAATTCAAAAAATATTTTAAAAATCATTTGTCAATTTGCAAGTCACAGAAGGGTCAATTACCAAGTCAGCTTACCAATCAGCCATTAGGAAATTCATGATGAAAGGAAGGAAGGAAGCAATGAAGGAAACTTTTAAATGTGTGCTACAGGTGATTTGGAGTGGGTGCATCAGTGCATACAGACACACAGACACACATGCACACATGCACATACACCTGCAGTGGGGGCAGGAGGATCATGGAGAGTTGCAGGGTAGTACACTGGTAGCCTGTCCCTGGTTCACATGAAATCTGTCCCTGTCTTAAACAAAGAATGCAGAAAAAAAGCCCCATTTAAAACGTTCTCCTTTATTTTTTATTTTAATTTTATTTTACAGAGAGTAAATCCATACAAAATGACACAGAATAAAACAATGAGAGAGTGGAAGCCTGCAATAGGCATAAGCTGCCTGAAACCTCCCCCATGGGCCCACCCTGCCACTGAGAACTTAGGGAAAGTCTACATCAGGTGTAAGCTGTCTGGAACCTCCCCGATGGGCCCACCCTCCCACCTGGAACTTAGCAGAAGCCTGCATTAGGCATCATCTGCCTGTAACCTTCATCAAGGGCCCACCCTGCCACCAGAAACATCAAGGAGGCACCACTCAGGCATAGGTTGCCTGGAACCTCCCCTGTGTGTGCACCCTGCCACCTGGAACATCTCGGAAGATGGCCCAAGACTGAAAACTGCCCTGGACTGCATCTGCTGGACCTTTATCCCACCTGGAACATCAGAAGACCTTAGTAGGCTCTAGTTAGTGTAAAAAACTTTGGAGATTTGCTCCCAGGTGGCAAACCTTGGATTATAGTGGATTAACTGTATCAGTGTGGTGAGTGTGCCCCTAAAATAGAGGTGTACAGTGGATAAGTAGTTCCAGTAGTAAAACCCTGTCCAACTAACTGTAAGACTTTGGTGAGTCTGAAAAGTGTGTGTGAGATCTCCTCGTACACATAGAAAACATCAGACAGAGTGAAAGGGAAAAAACAAAAAAGCAAAATGCAGCCTCAAACATATAGATCACCAGAAGCAGGTAACAGGAGATATTGAATAGAGGACCCCAAAAGTAACACACTGGGAATCTCTGAAAAGATAGCCAGTGAAATAAAAAAAACTCCATCAGACCATAGAGAAATCAAATTAGAAGTACTCTCCCATGTAAAGATAGAAATAACATCTTTAGTAAAGGAGATTTGAATACAGCTAAAGAAGAAATAGAGAAAAAAGTACATGAGCATGGGAAACTGATTTAAACCTTGAATGAACAATACACAAAACAAGCAGAATTCATGAAACAATCTCAAAGAGACATCCAAGAAACAAAAAATTCTATTGAAAGTGCGCAAAACCACTTAAAGGAAACTGAGGACAGGATTTCAGACCTTGAAGACAGGATCACAATTAGTGAACAGGAAAGGATAGAACTATTAAAAATAACAAAGCAGCATGAAATAACAATCCAGAAGCTTCATGATGATGCCAAGAGCAACAATATAAGAATAATGGGCATTAGCAAAGATACAGGAGTCCAGACAAATGACATATATAAAGCATTTACAGAAATAATAGCAGAAAAATTCCCAAACATGGGAAAGAATCTGATATGCAGATAAGTGAGGCATACAGAACACCAAACAGTCACAATCAGACATATAATAATTAAGATCTCAGACATATAGCATAAAAAACAGAATATTAAAAGCTGTCAGAGAAAAGACACAACTCACCTATCAAGGAAAGCCCATTAGAATCATGGAAGACTTTTCAGCACAAACCCTCAAGTCAAGAAGAGCTTGGAGTGAGGTATTTCAAGCCCTGAAAGAAAACAACCTTCACTCAGACTGATGTACCTAGCAAAACTTTCATTCAAATTTAATGGAGAAACAAGATACTTCCATGAAAAAGAACAATTGAAGAAATTCATGTCCACCAGACAAACCCTAGAAAGAATACTGAAAGACATACTAGACAGGAAAAAAAGGACCACAATCCTCAAAACAACAACAGAAAGAAACCAACAGGTAGGATTAGCAATTAAATAAAGGGAAAAGCAGAACAAAACAACTGGAACATAACATGGCAAAGTTGAGCCAGTACATATCAGTGATATTCATAAATATAAATGGCCTCAATTCACCTATCAAAAGAAATAGATTGACAGAATGGATCAAGAAACAGGATTCCACAATATGCTGCATACAAGAAACATATCTGACCCAAAAGGAAACTCATAGATTAAAAGTCAAAGGATGGAAAACAGTATTTCATGCAACAGGAACCTGGAATAAAGGAGGGTTAGCTATTCTATTTGCAGACACCATGCACTTCAAACCTAAAATGATTCAAAGAGATAGGGAAGATCACTGCATACTTGTTAGTGGAAAAATTCAAGAGGAAGAACTAACAATTATAAACATATATGCACCAAATACATGAGCACTCAACTATATCAGACAGATACTAATGGACATGAAAAACCAAAAACACAAGAACACAATTAAAACAGGAGACCTTAACAGCCCATTGTTACAAAGAGATAGATCAACTAGACAAAAAGTCAGCAAAGAAATAACAGAACTGAAACATAACTGTGAGCAACTGGACTTAGTAGACTTTTACAGAGTGTTACACCCAACCACATCAGAATACACATTCTTCTCAGCTGCATATGGACATTCTCCAAAATAGACCATATATTATCCCATAAAACATTCTTCAGTAAATGCAAAGGTATTGAAATCATACCATGCATAATATCTGACAATAGTGCACTGAAATTGGAAATTAATGGCTAGAGAAATTGTAAAACCTGCATAAATACATGGAAATTAAATAACAACCTTTTGAACAACCAGTGGGATACAGATGAAAATAAAGAAGAAATAAAGCAATACCTACAATTCAATGAAAATGTGGAATCAACATACTGTAATCTGTGGGATGCAATGAAAGCAGACTTAAGAGGGAAACATATAACAATAAGTTGTCATATCAAGAAAACAGAATGAGCACAAATAAACAACCTAATGCTCCATCTCAAACTTCTAGAAAAAGAAGAGCAAGCTAAACCCAAAGCTCATAGAAGAGAGGAAATTGTAAAGATTAGAGCAGAAATCAATGCAATTGAGACTAAAAAAAATACAAAGAATTAATAAATCAAAAAGCTGGTTTTTTGAGAGAATCAACAAAATTGACAGACCACTAGCTAATCTTATCAAGAGAAAGCGAGAAAAAAACCCCAAATTCATGCAATAAGAACTGAAAAGGGAGAAGTTACTACAGACCCCATGGAAATTCAAAAGATCATGAATACCTACTTTCAAAATTTCCACTAACATACAGTGGAAAACACAAAGGAAATGGACAGATTTCTAGAAACATATGAACTACCAAAGCTCAACCAAGAAGATATAGCAATTTTGAACAACCCAATATCAGCTATTGAAATTGAACATGTAATTAAAAATTACCCACAAAGAAAAGCCAATGTCAAGATAGATTCATAGCTGAATTCTACCAGAAATTTAGAGAAGATTAGACGCCAATGTTCCTTAAACTCTTCAATGAAATTGAGAAGAAAGCAATCCTCCCTAAATCATTCCTGGAGGCAAGTAGCACTCTGATACCAAAATCAGAGAAATATCCAACCAAAAAAGAGAACTATCGGTCAATCTCAATAATGAACATTGATGCAGAAATTCTCAACATAATATTGGCAAATAGAATGCAGCAAAGCATCAAGAAGATTATACATCATGACCAAGTGGGGTTCATTTCAGGAATGCAGGGATGGTTTAACATATGCAAATCAATAAATGTAATACACCACATCAACAGAGCCAAAACAAAAAACACATGGCCATCTCAATAGATGCAGAAAAAGCTTTCAACAAAGTCCAACACATGTTCATGATAAAAACCCTTCAGAAACTCAGAATACATGGTGTGTACCTCAACTTTATAAAGGCCAACTATGACAAACCAACAGCCAACATTATACTAAATGGACAAAAACTGAAAGTTTTCACTTTAAAATCAGGAAGAAGATAAGGATGTCGACTATCACCACTCCTTTTCAATATAGATCTGGAAACACTAGCCAGGGCAACCAGACAAGAGAGAGAAATAAAAGGAGTAAAGATAGTAAAGGAAGAAGTTAAATTATCACTATTTGGAGATGTCATGATAGTCTATATAGAAGACCAAAAATTTCCATTAAAAGAATGCTAGAGGTAATAAACAAGTTCAGTAGTGTAGCTGGATAAAAAGTCAATTCTCAAAAATCAATAGCATTCTTTTACACAAATAAAAATCTCACTGAGAGAGAAATTATGGATATATTGCCCTTTACAATAACATGTAAAAAATGAAATACTTAGGAATCAATCTAACTAAAAATGTAAATGATCTATATGCTGAAAGTTATACTATGCTGAAAAAGGAGATTGAAAGGATATTAGAAAATGGAAGGCTATTCCTTGCTCTTGGTTAGGAAGAACCAACATTGTGAAAATGGCCATACTCCCAAAACTGTTATACAGATTTACTGCAATTCCAATCAAAATACCATTGACATGCTTCACAGATCTAGAGAAAACACTACTAAAATTCATTTGGAAACAGAAGAAACCTAGAATAGCAAAGGCAATTCTAGGCAACAAAATCAAGGCAGGAGGCATCTCAATCCCTGACTTGAAACAGTCCTGTGAAGCCCACCGTGATAAAATCAGCTTGGTACTGGCAAAGAAATAGACCTGAGGATCAGTGGAATAGATTAAAAGATGTAAGCACAACTACAAAGACATTCAGCAGCCTGATATTTGACAAAGGTGCTAAATATGTCCACTGGAAGGATAGTCTCTTTAATAATGGTGTTGGAAAAATTGGCTTTCTACATGCTGAAGACTGAAACTAGATCCAAGCCTTTAACCATGCACAAAACTAAAGTCTAAATGGATCAATGACCTAAGTAGTAAAACAGAAACACTAAGTCTACTGGAAGACAAGGTAGGTAGAAGTCTTGGAGACATAGGTTGAAGCAGAGAATTCATGAACAAAATGCAAACTGCATGGGAAACACTTCAAAGAATCAACAAATGGGATCTCATATTATTGAAAAGTTTCTGCACTTCAAAGGAAATCACCAACAGAGTGAAAAGAAATCCCACAGAGTAGGAAAAAATTTTAGCCAGCAACCCCTCAAACAAAGGACTTGTGTACAGAACATATAAAGAATTGAGAAACATCAAGCCCCTCAAATTCAAAGACACTCTCCAAAAATGGGCATCTGAGATGAACACACAGTTCTTAGAGAAAGATATACAAATGGCAAATAAATACCTGAAGAAATGTTCACCATCACTGGTCATTTGAGAAATGCAAATTAAAACAACAATGAAATTCCACCCCACTCCGGAAAGAATAGGTGCCATGAAGAAATCAACTGATAACAAATGTTGATGAGGCTTCAGGGAAAAAGGAACACTGCTCCACTGCTGGTAGGAATGTAGACTGGTGCAACCATTATGGAAATCCATATGGAGAATTCTCAGAAGACTAGGATTGGAAGCCCCATTCAATCCAGGTATTCCCCTCCTATGTATTTTCCCAGAAGAACTGAAAACTTCATATCACAGTGATATATGTGCACTCATGTTCTTAGCGGTACAATTTGTGATAGCTAAATCTTGGAAACAACCAAGGTGCCCATCAACTGCAGAGTGGATGAAAAAGATGTGGCATTTTTATACAATGAAATATTACTCAGCTATAAAAAAGATGATCTTGAGGCCTTCATTGGTAAATGGAGACAACTTGAGAATATCTTCATTAGTGAAATAAATAAAAATCATATTTATAAATATATTTTGTCTCTAGTTTAAAAGGTAAATAAGAACTACAAGTGTAAGAAAACCAAAATGTGTAATTGCTATTGTAAGAAAGGAAAAGAAAGTGCTCTAATGGATACAACTGCATGTATATTTGAGTGTGTAAAATAGATGACCATATTGCTAAATCTTTGTTGTATATTTGAGCAGAACTGTTTGTAGTCTATTTAAATGTTTACTATGTACTCCTTGACTTTCTAACTTGAACAACTACATCCAGGATGGCAGTATGTAATTTATAAACTACTGATTTCTTAGTGGGGCTTTTTCTCATTTTCTTTTTTTTTCTTTTTCTTTCTTTCTTTTAGAATTCTGTATTGCTGCTACCCTTTTTTCTGTTTTGCTTTTTTTCTTCCCTTTAAATAAAAATTTAAAAATGTATAATTGCTATTGTAAAAAAAGAGGAAATAGGAAATGCTATAAAAGATATAGCTGCATGTACATTTAGGTGTGTGGAATTGATAACCATATTTCTAGGTTCTTGTTGGATTGTTGAACAGATCTTTTTGCACTGCTTGAGTGTCCAATTTGTGTGCTTTAATTTTGTAACTTGAAAAACTATTTCAAAAGAACAATATATAATTTATCAACTAGTGATTTCTTATTGTTTATCTTCTTTTCTTGAAATTCCATAATATTTCTATCCTTTTTGTTTTTTCTCTTTAAATAAAAAAGCAAAAAAAAACACAAACAAACAACGAGAGCTATAGAGGCAACAAAAAATCAAGGAGCACTATAATGAACAAGCCTGACTGGCAGGAGGGTGGGGAGGAGTCTGACTAACAGCAGGCAGGCTGGCTGTGGCACTCACAGGAGATACTGGTCATGGATCTTGCACAGCTGCAGTAGGTCACACTTGAGGCTGTTCATGCCCTTGTCAATATCACAGTTGTCCGAGGCCTTGACCCCCAGGTCTTTCTCTAGTTTCCTGCAGCTCTCATGGATCTCAGTGATGCAGGAGTTGAGGTGTTTGGCATTGAGCAAGATTCTTGGGGAGGAGAAGTCAGAGAGACACCTGGATTAGGCACTGCTGCCCCTATACCTCTCCTGTCTCTGTCAAACCCCTCCTCAGCCTTCAAACCCTATTTCTGCTGGCCTTTGCCCTGTGCTGAGAATGCCAGCCACTGCCTTCCCCCTTCCTTTCTGAGGGGATGCCATGCCTGCCTGGGCCCCTGTCATCTCTGCATCTCCTTCTCATTGCCCTTGCACCAGATGCACTCCAGATACTCCTTGCTGCACTTCTCATGGGTCTGGCACTGCTCTTTGAAGCTCTGGATTGTCCCTTTGAAGGCCTTAATTGCCATGTGCTTCATCTGTAGCTCCTGGGGTAAGAGGTGACCCACTTCTCCTTCCTCCAAGAGCACTAAACCTCTACCAGACATGAACTCCTATACGGCCTTCAAAACCCCACCCCACCCTGCTTCCTTCTCTTTACAACCTCTGTGATCTCAAGAGAATGATGGTGAGTCTTCTTGCTACAGCTCATGGGGCTGTCTCAGGGCAGATGCTGCATTCAACACTTCCCACGCATTATCTCATGGAGTCTCGGATTCCCTATGGAGTTATAATTGTCTTTGGGGAAACTGAGGCTCTGGGGAGACTAACTAATGTCTAAAGTTACAATGTTGCTTTTGGTTTTATTGGATTTTGCAGGACTGGGACCTGAACCCAGGGCCTCTGCACTAAGCTACATTCCCAGCCCATTTTCTGAATTTTGAGATAGGGCTTTGCTAAGTCTCTGACTAGTCTGGGCTTAATATACACTTTTGATGCTTCTGTCTCAGCCTCCTAAATGGCTGTGACTCTGTGATCAAAGGCATGCACCTCTGAGTCTATTTTTATTTTTTTCTTTGGAGATAGTCTCACAAAGTCATTCAGGCTGGCCTTGATCTTGATGTGAGGATCCTCTTGCCTCAGCCTCCTAGGTGCTGGTACCACAGGTGTGTGCTGCCATGCCTGGCTTTGGCTTAAGTTTTAAAACCATATGTATGGTGAGCAAAGTGGGGCTCACCTGTGACCCCTATTCCCTGGAAGGCATGAGCATTAGAAATCCAAGCCCAGCCTAAAATTACAAAGCGCTGAGATGCGGCTTGGTACAAAGGCACCAGCTTCCACCCCCAGTTCTGAAAGCACTAAATGGAAGAAATCACAGCAGCACACTGTCCTGAAGGTTTGTGCATTGGATTCCCAGGTGGCTCCCACCTGTAAGGTGTGCATGAACTCCTCGAAGAGCTGGTCATACTCATGATACTTTCCTGGTACTGCTGGTGGCAGGCCTTGAGCTGGGCACCCATGGCTTTCACACTGTCCTCCTTGACCACCTGGTCCTGCTGCAGCTTCAAAGCAGGGTAGAGCTGCCGAGTGTCCAGTTGGGCATGGTACTGGACAGGCGACTCATGGTGGTATCATGTGATGAGGTCCACCATGAAGTGGAAGGTCAGCAGCTCTGAGAAGCCACGGTGGCCATCATGGTGGAAGACCTCCACGAGCTTGTTGCTACCTTTCCATGCAGTGTGGGTAGCCTTGTCCCTGGTGCACCCCTGCCCTGTCCCTGCCCTGGGTGTGTATTCCTCCCAGATCTTGAAGGAAGAATCTCAGACCAGAAGATGCCATTGGGCATGTCACAGAGTTTGTCCTTTACCTCCTCCCTGTGGGGACAGAAGTGCTGAACCTTCACATCCACTTTTACCACCATTGGGACCCATGACCCTCACCTGTCTGGGCCCTACCTGGAGATGTCAACCCATGTCTTGCAGGGAGGGCGGTCTTTCCTTGCTGGTCAGGACTGGGCTACTGGCTTGGTCTTGGAGGGCTTTGGCAGAAGGGCTGGGGGAAGGGACATGCCCCACGTTAGGCCAGAGAGTCGGCCTAAAAGACAAAGTACGAGGGACTGTGCACAATTGGGTTCACCTGGGTGCATGGTCTCCTGCTCCTCCAAATGTTTCTGCAGCAGCTTTTCCACCAGCAGCTCGGAAAAGTCTGGGCTGGGCTTGGTTTTGGGGGAAAGAGGGCGGGGACTGCTGGGTAGAGCCAGTGTGCATGTGTGTGGCGGGCACAGGGTGCACAGGTGGGGACACAGCCCCAATCCATGCTGTCCCATCTGTAAACCCCCAATCTCTGCCAGAGATCTTGCAGCCCTGGTCCCCTACCCTCCCGTCATCAGTCCCTTGAGGCCCCACCCATGCACCACTCAGGCAGGGCGACCCCTGGCGGTTGTGAGGAGGCAGGGGTTGAGTTTGCACCCAGCAGCAGCCTAAAGGCGGCTGACAGGTTGCACAAGGCAGGGCTGGGCAGAGGCTCAGAGGGCTGTCTGGCCCAGGTGCCCCTGCAGGAAGTGCAGCATGATCACCAAGTGCAGAGGCAACTTTGAGGGCTATAGCAACGGCCCCAAAGGCCTCCCAGGTGTCTGTGGATGAGGCAGGTGTGTCAGGTGCACCAGCCCCCTGGGTTTGGGGCTCATCTGGCAGGGTCTGGTGCGCCTTGGTGGCAGCCTCAAATAACAGCATCTGGGCAGAGCCAGCAGTAAGCCCTTGGTGTAGGGGAGGGTGCCAATGTCCCACTGGTCCAAGTTGCTTAGCTACCAGTCTGTGCAGGGTGGGGGCAGGTGACAGCTGTGCGAGGTGACGCTGCCCCCACCCCATAATCACCAGGAGACCCCCTCACCTGTGTGTGGCACAGGCAGTTTGGGCTTGCAGTGGCACTCTGAATCCAGCCCTGAGGACACATAGGTGTGTTAGCCCAGTGGGCCGCTACCTACAGGGCTGGCCAGCAGTGTGTGTGTATGTGGGAGTGCCCTCCACTGTCACAGGGCCTCCCCATTTTCTAATTTTCCTCCTCAGAATGACTTTTCACTCACTAAAGGTGTTGCGAGCCCTTGGAAGAGGTGCCAAGTGCCGCATGTGTATCCCCTCAACCCCACACTTGCCAGCCTGGCCCCCAGCACAGATGCTCTGGCACATGGCAGGGGCAGGATGAGGGCCTGTGTCTGAGTGACAGGCTAGGTGCTGCAGCTAAGGGAGGTCAGGGCAGAGGGTTGGAAGGAAGGTGGGCAGTTTCCTGGCCATGGGGGCCCTGGTGTTGCAGGCACCCACCTGAAAAGCCTGGGGACAGCAGTGGGGAGGGCCCCACAGAGGGGAGCTGGGACACACAGTCAGTCAGAGCCCAAGATGCTGCTCTGCTATCATGTTGCTTGGGGCCTGGAAGCCTGTGGGGGTTCGGCATCAGAAGCAGTAGGGACCAAGGCTGTGCAAGGAACCCCTGCCATCTGGACTGAGAACCTGAGGCCTCCTGCAGCTGAGATCCCAGACTTGGGAGCTGCAGATGGAGTTGAATGGTACCAGGGCCCAGCCAGTGTGGGAGGGCAGCTCTGTCACCATGGGCAGCAGCAGATTCTGGCCAGGAGATGGCTGGGGCCACCTCCTTCTGCTCCCACTCCTGCAGCCCAGTGGGGCAAAGGCCTGCAAGACACCAGACACTTTGAGGGCCAGGACAGCACCCTTTGGTATTCCCAGCCACAGCCTTGGCCTGCACCTCCATCCCTGGGGGTTGGGCACAAGGTGGGCCCATCCTCAGGGACCTGCCTTATCCAACTGGGCTGATACTGTTCACCCCACAGCTGCTTCTCTAAGCCCAAAGCCTCAGTTTCCCTGGCTGAACCCACCTGATGAATCAGCATGCAGCGACTTCAGCAGATACCAGTATCTATATTCTCCTCACCCAGCACAAGCTGTGGACACAGGGGTGACCCCCGACCTTGCCATCCTTGTGCTCTGCAGCTCCTCTTTGTGGTGAGAAATCAGGGTACAAGGGGGTCTCACAAGGAGCCTCCCCCTGCAGACTGAGTTCTGGATCCAACTGATACCATGGCCCCCACTGCTGTGGCTGCCCCACCTGCCTCTGCTGCCCACCACTGTCCCTGCACTCTGGTTGCTGCATCAGTCACTTCATTCCTGTGACTTCTGAATTAGCACCATGAGGGCAGGGCCAGGCTCCACCAATGCCATTAATGTCCCCACATGGACATCCAATGAGGAACCAGGTCCCCGCAGGGAAGGCGTGAGGTTGGGGAACTGGGAGGATCTTGAGCGAATGCTCACCTGGCTCTGGGGGCCCACTGTGGGGCCTGGCAGGCAGTGGGCAGGGGCTGCAGGGCTGGAGGCTGAATCAGGACAGGGACATGTTCCCCATGAACTCCATGTAGGTGCCCAGGTAGTAACCCCACTGCCATGTGCACTTTTTGAAGCCTGCCTTCAACAAGCCCACGGCCATTGGGGAGTGCTCTTTGCTGTCTTCCATGCCCAGTACCTGCAGGAATGCTTGGGTAACCACCATCAGTTCACCATGCAGCAGCTACAGGTCCTGTGTCCACTTGCACCAGACCAGGAGCAGCAAATGGTAATGGAAGGAGTTGGCACCTGCCATGCTGTTTGAGGAGACACTCTGTCACTGTTGCCATCATGTAGTGACTTGGGGACCCTTGGGCTCATGGGCCGGTGTGGGTGTGGGATGCTGGGCTGCAGGGCCCAGTGGGCTTGGAACTTCATTAAACAGGAGTCACAGGTGACCTTGGGGGCCATTCATGCCCGACTTCCCACCATCATTCTGTGAAGGTGACCACTGCTGACTGTCACTTGCCTACCATTTACCAACTACTGGAATGGGGTCGGTACTTGATGCCAGCTCACTCAGCCACTGCATTTGCCATCCGATGGTGGTGCAGGGTCACTGGCTTCTGGGCTGCCAGTTCACAGCTATACCTCACAAGGGAGCTGAGAGAAAGTGTTGTCAGCTCTTCCATCTGCCCCTTATGATGAAGCTGAGAGAAAGTGTTGTCAATATACTCTGCCAGGGATGCTAACCTACCACAGAGGGCAGGACAGTGTCAGCCAGGAGAGCTCCTATCTCACCCGGCATGGATAGGACTCAAATCTCTGGTCAGGGACAAGAGTAGCTAGGTGAGCTTTGGGCCAGTGCCTGCCATGCTTTCTCTGGGTCTGTTTCCCGAGCCATATAATGGGGATATCAGCCCTTCCCAGGTTGTTGGGAGAAGAGCTGCCAAGAACCTGTCCTTGAGGATACCCTGTAGGATTGGTAAACCAGCTGTTCAACAGCCCTGATGGCAATGGGGAAACTGAGGCTTGGGCAGGGAGCATGGATCTGGCCAGGAAGAAGCCATGACAGGAATATGGATCCACCCATCTCGCAAGCCCAGAGAATTGTCAGGAGGTAGCAGTGACCTGGCCAATTAAACTCAGAATGGGTGTGGTGAAACTGGGGATACTCTGGGTATTTTGTGGTCTGGCTGAGCAAAAAGGGACAATGGAGGGAATAAAGGTGTAGGGAAGGAGACCTAAGGCCTGCAGGTGGCTTCAAGCAAAGGGACATCAGGACAGTTTGGGTGTCCCCACAGTTTGGGGGCCAGCTCACTTGAGGAAGCAGAAGAGAGGTGTGGGAAGAGCCCAAGGGGACCCCAACAAGGACAAGACAGGGCACAGAGGCAGGGTGAAGTCCCCAGGGCCTGGGCCTTGCCCCAAAAGGGCACCCACATTTCCAGGCCAGCCCTGCAGGTTCTGTGTCACCCCACGCTCAGCGGGGTGGGGGCTGCCTTCTGCCACAGGTAGGCTGCAGGAGATGCCACCCATGGAGTGGGACACCAACTGCAGAGTGTGGCAGTGCTGGCCTGGAGCTGTATTCATGGGGGCCCAGATGTGCCAGCTCCTAGGCCCTGGCCCTGCACCTTCTAGAGGTGGGGAAATTGAGGCATGGGCTACTCTAGAGAGAGCACCAGGGCTGGGGAGCAGCATACCCCAATCTAGGAGCTGGGGTCTGGAGCTGAGGGGCGCAGGCCCGCTGCTTATGCACATGCTTGCTCTGGCCTGTGTGGACCCCCCACTGCTCCAGGACAGAAGTGTGGCGTCCTGACTCCGCAACCTGAAATGCTGTACAAGAGGTTGGAGCACCTTGGCACACAGCCTCTCTGATCGTGGCATGGGCACCAAGGTGTCCTGGTCCGCCGCCCAGCCCGCCGCCCTGTTCAGTTACCATTCCTGCGGTTCCTCGCCTCTGGCCCACGCACACTCAGGCGCTGCCAGCCACAGGGCCGGAACTGACTCACCTGGCCGAGGCTGCGGTCACTATGAGCGGAGCCTTCCACTTGGCTCCACAGTGGGCTCAGTCTCCGCAAACCACGGGAGGGCCCTGGCCCGCCCTCAGTGGAACTAGCGGAAAGCATTAGGGCTGGGCAGGTGAAACGAGGTTGAGATAAAGAGTCTGGAGGGGGGTTGGAGGGGGGCGACGCTGGAGAGATTCTGGAAAAAACCAAACAAACTCCATTGAGACAAGCGGGTTGGAGGTTGCCATGAAACAGCTGAGCATTTCCGGAAGGAGCCGAGCACAATCGGGTCTGTGAAAGCTTCTGTCCGCAGTTTGACTGATGTTGGATTCAGCGCGACATGGTCAAATGAGTCCGGAAATGGCCGAATATGCTCCATAAGGACTGGCAGGAGAGGCTGATACCCGGATACCACCCAGCGTTGCTGAAAGGCTCTGAGAGAGCTTTGCCCAAATGGAAGCCCTGGGCACATTTAGACTCAGAGCTCCCCAGGGATTACGGAAATTGCGGGACCATTGACAGTTCAGAGAGGGGGCTTGAGGTGCCATGGGTACAGGGAAAAGGAGGGAAAAGAAATGGGGAAGACACTTGCCATGGAAAGCTTCGCTTTTTAGGAAGCAGCTGAACCTGTGGTGGTGAGGGCAGAGTTCAACGTGTTTCCATGGCAACCCCATGCGTTGGGAAACAGCCAGGTGATTGAGCGCTGCCAGCTAGAACACAGGGGCGGGATTGTTACCAGGCTTGGAGTGGGGGACGTGGCTAATGTGTGTTCTTTGGGGCTTTGAATTCCGGAACTAGGCAAGGGTGCCAGGGCGCAAGGGCTGAGCTCCATTGGGGCACAAATTGTGTGGCACAGCCCCCCCACTCCCCGCACAAAGCAGGAACATAGGGATTCAAATGTGGTGTATTATGTTTTATTCACGTGTTTTAGGACTGTAGATTGGTGGTTAAATGAAGTTTTTCATTTTTTTTCTTCAACAGTTCACTCTGTTGTGTAGGCTGGTCTCTAACTCCTGGGCTCCAGCCTCCTGGATAGTTGAAACTACAGGGGAGCTCGGTTTGAATAAAATAGTAAAGGGCAGTACCTGAGATTGTCACTCATAGGGCACAGGTAGCTTCTAGGCTTAGAGAAATTTTCTGGAAGAATTGCAACAGCTAACTCCTATGCAGCCTTCAAAATCCATCTCCAATGCATTCAAGCCCAGAGACTTTTCACCTCACTGTCATTGTCCATCACAGTAAACCTCCACTTTGTAAATGTCAGCTTTTATTCACAGCCAGCTCCAGGATGGAAGAAGGTGCAAGTCATGCACAGTCTTGTTTTGTACTGTGAGCCCAGGTGGGGCTGCCTGAGTACAGGGAGGGATGCAGAGCCTGGTGTCCTCCCTGGCCAACTCCTTTGTGGGCAGAACTTCATGAGGAAAGGGCAGAGCCAGGATCCACACAAGACACACCCATTGGATGGGAGCTGGGGCCATGCCCACTTCAGGTGACCGATCCTGCCCCCACATGCCTCTTGCTGGCCCAGGGTGGGCACAGAGCCTTCCCCTGTCTGGGTCTCCACTGCTGGGGCCACAGAGGCCACAAGGCCACCAACTCCAGCTGTCTTACTGCTGGCTGAGGGAAGAAGCATGAGCAAAGCGCTTGGCACACACACAGGCACTTCATGCATAATGGCTGGGATTAGTCTTCTAAACATGAAGAAACTGAGGTATAGATTGGGAAAGCCACTTTCCCAGAGCCACACAGTGAAGCTGAAGTTCAAACCCAGGCCTCCATGCCTGTGCAGTTTGGCTTCCTCACTGTACACTTTTCTTGGAGAGGCTGGACCCATGATGGCACCTTCCTGGACAGGCGGTGGAAGTGACACCATCCTCTCCACTAAGCAATGTCCTTTGAGGCCAGACTGACACCACCCTAGATTGGTGAACAATTTTCCATAAAATCCCCAGTAGCTTGAAGAGTGGGATGCCATCTTCGGATTCCAGTTTCTTATGGTTTTGAAGAGGAGGGAACATCCTTTGTGGACATTGGTCCTCAAAGCCTGGGTGGGCTCTGTGAGGCTTGGGACCCTGTGGCCACTGGCCAGTCATCTAAGCTCTGATTTGCTTAGAAAAAGTAATAAATTTGTGGAGGAATTACCTATATACAAGGTTGCCTTCATCCAGCCAGGCTGGCCTCTGCTGCACACAAAGAATGTGGGAGGGAGGAGACACACTCTTATCCACCCTGTGTGCTACAGGCCCATGCGGCCCTGCCTGATGTGAGTACAGCTCAAAGCTGGGTCCTTAGGCCAGGCACAATCCTTGCTGATGGGCATGTGCTCAGTGCTCTGCACTGCAGTGTGCTACACAGACAGGGTTACAGGTGCAAGCACTACCCCAGTTACCTCCTCCTTAAAGATGGCCTTCTGTATCGCCTCCTGCTTCTTGAGTTGTGGCGGTCAGACAGGTGCAGCTGCCACGCAATCATCAGCTCCATGTCAGGCCATTCACCCTGCCATTTGCCCATGCCAACTTGTTGGCTCAATGCCCACGGCACAACAGCGGGGACAGGGCAGGTGTGGGCGGGTGGCCATGCAGGGGAGAGAGCGAGCACGGCCCTGGGCCAGGCTCGGGCACAGGTGGGTAGGCCAGTAATGAGGACTGCATGCTCTTGGAGGACTTGCAGTGTGCACCATTGTGCTGTTGCAGCCCCAGGTTGGTGGCCAGGCCAGGCAGGGAGCCAGAGTGGGCATGATAGGCAGTGACCAGCAATACAGGGCTGCTGGAGCTGGGGGATATGCTGGGCAGGGACACGGTATCTGTGAGTGGCAGGTGCAGCTCAGCACTGCTGGTCTCAGCATCCCAAGACTGGAGGTAGAGCCTCCAGAGCCTCCCAAACTTGCCAAAGCCCACATTCTTCATTGTTGTCACCCATACACAGTAGGCATTCCCTTGGCCTAGATACACCCAACTCCTATTCGTCCTTCAAAAGCCACCTCTTTCACCAACTTTTTCCTCTGTATCCCTTCCCCACCTTCCTACCACCTCAGTTGGGCACCTGTGTTGGTGCTTTATGTGGGCCCTGGGTTGTGGCAGGGTGTGGTGGAGCTGGGTGACAGGCTAGGAGTGAGGGACCCTGGCAGGCTTTAACTGAAGGGCAGTGAATGGTGGGGGCCAGAGGAGCAGCTGTGGCTTATGTGAAAGAGACAACTGCTTCAAAATCTTGAACAATGACTTCTGCCTGCAGGTATGGGGCATGTGGTGGGAAATGATGAGTTCTGCCTAACCCCTTGCCACCCTGGCCACCTGGGTACTGTGAGCTGCTCACCTGTCCTGGGTCTTCTGTAGCTAGCTGTGCAAACTGTGTTGCTCCAGGTGCCCCTTGGCCATGTCCCTAACTGCCCAGCTATCTGGTCCTGACCTAGATCCTCAGTCTCCCAAACAAGTGTACATGGAGATGTAAATAAAATGAGATAAGTGGTATGATTTTAGGGCCTCAGCAGGGTCAAAACCCTTTAGCTGAGCTTGAGACTCAGAGGGCTAAAACAAAGCCTTCTCCGGACCACCCATTTTTATTAGGTCCAACAACAAAGAGAAAGTGAGGAAAACTGGGGAAACTGAGGAAAGCACAGGCAATGAGCAGGACCTGGGGAGTCACTTCAAGGATGTCTCCAAGTAATGAATCATGTCAATTCAGTAGAACTGTCTTATCATGAAGACATGGGAGAAGTAAGACACATGGAGTAATTCCTGCAGCTGCAGTCGCTATCTACTTAATTGATGTTTGAGCCAAGTGTCCAAAGCTGTGGCCTTATCGTGTTCCTTGAAGTATCTCTGGCCTCACAGGGCACTACAGGCCTCAGTCAGGACCAGTGATTCATAGAAGTTCACTTACTATGAATCAGCTCCTCTCACCAGGCAAAGGGCCGAGGACTAGGACAGACTCACAGATAAACATAGAAAGCCAATTAGTTACTTTTAAATCCTGCTCAGAGCTGCTTTGTAGTAGTCTCCAACAGGTGTTTGGCCAGAGAGGGGACACATTGGCACCTCAAGAGGTTCCAGACACAAGGGCTGTGCCCAGGCCCCATGGGGCAGACAGGGACACAGGGTGAACACTAATGCCCAGGAGATGGGGCCTTGCCCCCAACCCCTGAATCTGGCTTCTCAGGAGACCTGGGCTGGGTACATGCTGGGAAACTCCAGGCTGGGGGATGTGAGGTTTGGGATGCCCTGGCAGAAATCTCCAGCTCAGGCATCATGCCAACTCCAGGCCCCATGTACTGTTGAATTATTTGTGTCATCTCTGGCCTCCAGCTAGGGCACAAACTCAAACTTGTGTTGCAGCAGCAGCACCCAGTCCAGGCCCAGGAGAAAGGAGTGCTGATTGACTTTGTGGGTGCCCCCTGCAGATGTGTCCAGCTGAGTGCTCCAGTCCCTGCCGCAAACCCTGCAATCCCCTGGGCACCTTGCTCTTCCCTCCAAAGGACTCTGACACGGTAACTAGCATGCTTCCTCTGTGACCCTAGAGCCAGAAGTAGCCTGTGAACTGGTCCTCTGAAGCCTCAGGATACAACTCTGGTCACATTGTGGGTCCATATAACCAACCTTGTTGTTCCCTTGGAACCTTAGATCTAACTACCACCTGTTCATTCAATGTCTTGTTCTGCCAGTTTTCTGTTAGTCTCCTATCCATCTTTTAAAACTCCACTTCCAAGCCCCCTCTTCTATGACGCTTTTTGAAGAAAAGCTTAAAAAAAACCTCTTTACACTATGGGCCCCAGGCTGGGAGGGCACCTCCATACCAGTGCCCAGACAGTGCATATCTCTTCTTTCTTTTCTTCCTCTCTTCTTTTTCTACTCCTTCTTATCCTAATGCTGCACATCCCACTTTTTTTCTGTAACATTTATGGACCCTGGCCCTCTTGGCTCTTTTGACATGCCCCCACCAACTTTTTCTTTACCTTCTTCCCTGGGATGTGCTAAACTGAGAGATTTGTCTCTTCTACGAGGGCCCACCATGAAAATAGCTCTGCACAAGACTTCTCTTCATTCATGATGTCTTCATCCTTTGTCTCTTGTGTTTTTGTTGTTGCACTTTGTTTCTTAGATTGTATGTCTGTTTTGCCATGGTCAATTTGTGTGAATGGTGGTTGTTGTGGTCAAGGTGGTGGTCATCATCATCGTCCTCTTCCCACTTGTCCATTTTGTTGGGCTTTTCTATTTTCATTTCTCTTTCTTTCCTAATTATTTTCATTTCCTCTTGTTTTCTAGGTTTTGCAATTGTCCTTTTCTGCATTTTCTGTTTTTTTCTTTTCTTCTTTGATCACTTTGTTCAATTCAGCTGCAGCTTCTTTCTCAGTGTGATTCTCTCATTCATCTTTTCTGTGATGTTTATTTCTCCACTCTTTCTCTTTTTCTTTATTTTCACTTCTTTTCATTTTTTGCTATTGTCTTTTTTTTGGATCTTCTTGCAGACCTCCTTTCTTCTCGTTTTCCTTCTTGCATTCCCCATTTTCTTTCCTTTTAATTTCCATCACTATATTTGTCTGTTTTTATGAGGATGCTACCATTGTCCTTGGCACTGTTCTTTGTTTTGTGGAAATTATTCATATTCTTCTTTTTCTTCTTGCATATCTTCTTTCTTGCCTTCCTTTCTTCCTTTTCTACTTCTCCTTGTCCTCATCATACACTTTCCCCTTCATTTCTGTGACAATTATGGACCCTGGCCCTCCTTGTTCTTTTGTCATGCACCCAACAACTTTTTCTTCATCTTCTTCCCTGGGATTTATTAAACTTTGAGACTCATCCCTGTGACGTGGGCCCACAAGGAGAAACAGCTCTGCACACTAAGACTTCTCTTCACTCATAATGTTTTCATACTTTGGCTCTTGTGTTCTTGTTGCTTTTTGTTTGTTTATTTGTATGTCTGTTTTCCCATAATCAACTTTGTTGTAGTTGAGGTGGTGGTCATCCTGTTTATCCTCTTCCTATTCACCATTTCCTTGTGTTTCCCTTTCCGTTTCACTTTCTATCTCAATGTTTTTCATTTTCTTGTCTTTTATGGGCTTTTAAATTTTTCTTGTTCTGTGTTTTCTGCATTTTCTTTTCTCCCTTGTTCATTTTTTTGAATTTGGCCTCAGCTTCCTTTTAGTCTCTGCTACTCTCATTCATCTTTATTTGATGTTTCTTTTTCTGCTCTGTTTTTTTTTCATTTTCACACTTTTTTATAGTCTTTTCATTTCTTTCTATTCTCTTTCTTTCGGATCTTCTTGGTGACAACATTCTCTATCATTTTCCTTTTTGCATTCCCCCATTTTATTTCCATTTCCTTTCCCCCACAGTGTTTGTTCATATGACAATGCTGCCATTGTTCTTTACATTGTTCTTCTTTGTTTTGTAGTGCTTCTTCATATTCTTTTTCTTCTTGCATGTGTTTTCTTTCTTGTCTTCCTTTCTGTTTTTTCTATTCCTCCTCATCTTCATCCCTATACATTTTCCTTATTTCTGTGGCACTTACAGTTCCTGGCCCTCCTTGCTTTTTAGTTGTGCCCCAAATTTTTCCTCATCTTCTTTCCTGGGGTGTGCTAAACTGGGAGACTTGTCCCTCCTACGTGGGCCCACCAGGAAAAACAGCTTAGCACACCAAGATTTCTCTTCACTCATGACTTTTTCTTCCTTTTCTTGTTGTGTTTTTGTTGTTGCTCATTGTTTGTTTGTTTGTTTCTATCTCTGTTTTCCCATGAACAATTTTATGTCGTTTATGGCTGTTTTGTTTGAGGCAGTTGTAATCCTCATTATAATCTCCCTTTTGTCCATTTCATTGGGTTTCTGCCACAACCCATGGGTCTTCTTAGCTTCCTGGGGTTTAAGGACCATGACAGCATGAGAAAAAAAAAAAATAAGAGACAAACCTGATGTCAGGTGAAATCCTTATCCTCCTGATGTGGGGAAAGGGACTGGCCCTCATTGCAGGGGTGTTTATTTAAAGCTTTTAGCATTTAGATTTTACAATAAGCATCTTTTGAATATTATGAAAGACTTTCTCCACATTTAATGTGATGGTGTGAATTTGGTCCTTGTTTCATTTATGTGAAGTATTGTGTTTATTTCTTTACATATGCTAAAACTTACTTGTGTCCCTGAAGTGAAACCAACTTGATCATGATTTCTGAGTTATTAATAACTTGCTGCATTACATTTGCAATTGAATTGTTTACAGTTTTTGAATATAAGCTCTTTATGTTGTAATTAAAGAGACTGACCTTGGTTTCTTTTTTTCTTCCTTTTTCAATTTTTGTATCAGAGAAATATAAGCCTCACAGAATGAATTTGGTGCTACTTCCATAATGAGTTTTAATCTTTTCTAGAGTTGTAGAATTCAGGAATGAATCCATAGTTTCCAGTGATTTTCATACTTGATAGGTTCCTCATTACTATCAAATTCCTTCCCTATTGTTTGACTCTTTTGTATTTTTAAATTTTTTGATGTGTTTTGGTAATTAATATGTCTATCAACCTGGATGTTTCTTCCAGATTCCAAATTTTTTGGAATATATGTTTTCAAAGTAGTTCTTTCAGGTGTATCCAATGTGATTTTATTTGATTTTATAATCTCATTACTATGGGTCTTTGTTTCCTCTTTGGGTAAGGTTGGATAAGGTATTGTCTATTTTGTTCATCCTTTCAAAGGACAAGTTCCTCAATTAATTAATTCTTTGTAATTTTTTTAGAATTAACTTCTTTGTTCAAACTCAGATATTTATAATTTCTTTCCATGTACTAGATTTTGGTTTTTTAGCAGTTTAAATAAAACATTTATTTACATTTTCTTGAAAGTATAAGAAATAATTGACAAATGCCAGTAATTTATTATTTTATTTTGATTTTTTTTCTTTAGATAGTGTCTCACTATGTAGTTCAGGCTAGCACTGAACTCAACATCTAGCTCAGGCTGATCTTACTCACAGCAATCCTCCTGCCTCAATCTCCAGAGTGCTGGGATTACAGGCATGTGCCACCATGTCCAGTCTTACCTGGTTAATGTTAGTAAAGTGCTCATGCATTTAACAACTACCCAGAGGATATATACAATGCTTATGAAGTGTCATAGAAAGACAACACAGGATAAGACACTTGATTCCAAACAGTCTGTGTTTTGAAATGTGATGCAGACAAGCAGATCAGCCATAAAATTGTGTCTTAAGGTTAGAGACAACTGGACCCATTGAAGCTTGCATCTACACTCCACAATTACTAAGAATTAAAAGTGTTCTACTCTTATGGTTCGAACTTAAGTGTTATGCTGTTTTATTTTGTTTTCAGTACTGGGATTGAAACTAGGTCCTTCTTTCTGAATTATATTTCTGCTGCTCCCTTTTTATTTTGAGACAGGGTTTTGCTAAGTCCCCACATTGCCCAGGCTGGGCTAGGACAGGCTGTATTCCTGCTTCTCTTTCTCAGAGTGCTCTTTATAACTATTAGACACTTTTCTAAGTATTCAACACCACTACTGCAGCATAAAAGTATCATATGTAAAATAATGAGCAGGGCTGTGCTTCCACAAAGCCTCATGTACACAAATGTCTTTTAACCTTCATATAAAAGATAGAATTTATCTCCACTTATCAATGAATTGCACATCATTCATTCTCTGATCCAGTTAAATCTCACAAATAAATGTAAATGTTCCTCAAAAAACAAAAAGAAAAATGTAGAAATAGTTACCTATCAGATTTATCTAAAGCCCTTTTCCTAATGAAGTAAAAAGTTTTTCTTTGTTGTTAAAGTGTGGCACACACCAGAGTGTCAAACCTACTAGAATCTTAGTTAAGTCAACTGCATTTTAAAAATAAACATTAGATAAAAATGAAAACTTTCCTGAAAGAAATCTTAGCAGACACAAGACACTTACTAAGTGCTACTATTCAAAGCAAACAGATTTTGTACTTCATCACTGTGATACCATATCAGGTCCTACCTAAATGCATACCCTGATGTTATCTTGAGGCCCAGGAAAATGTATGATATACAGTCAAAGTAGCTGTAACTCACCACAGGATCCAAACTATTTCTTTGCTTTCTCAGACTCTGTTACCTGCCTGGTATGTTGAAGCCAATTGAAATTAAAATGGCATTATTTAATGTGTTTTGTGAATAAAGGTTATTTTTGAACTTGAAAATAATGTAAATTACCACTACCAACTAGTGTTACCCACCCTTTTATTGTGAAATAAATTTCATGAGTTCCTAATTTCCAAACAGGTATGATAACTATTTTTCAAAATAAGGAACAAATAGAGTTTAGAGCCAGTTAAGCATACTAAAAAGCAAGTTTGTGTATCAAACCCTCCTTGTTTGGTGATACTAGAAACTAAGCCTAGAGTGTTTTCACTGATATACAACCCCAGCCCTTTTATATAATTTTTAATTTGACCAGTGCATGGTGGCACATGCCTGTAATCTCAGAATTCAGGAGACTGAGGCAGAAGGATCACTGTGAGTTCAAGGACAGCCAGGGCTCCAAAGAGAGTTCAAGGTCAGCCTGAATGGCATAATGAAACTTTGTTTCAGAAAAGACAAAAAAAGAAAAGAAAAGAAAAGAAAATTTTAAGACAGGATTTTACTAAATTGCTCAGTCTAGGTTTGAACTTTTGATATTCTAATTTCATATGGCCAGAGGGCATTGATTTGCAGATGTATGCCATCATGCCTGACTGTCCCTTTTTCATTTTGGCAAAATAAATTTAGAAATTTCCTGTGACTCTAAGAACTTTGTCTCAAAACTTTGTGTCAGTCTTCTTCAAAATGTAAAATAACTTATTTTTCTTTAAAATGCACCAATTTTTATGCTTTTATATTATTGTCAATTACAAGTTCTAACCTTCACTACATATTACAACTCAATTTGTATGTAAACAAAAATCTTACATACAAATAACCTGATGCATATAAAGAAAATGGTGTAGAAGGAAAGTGGAAAAAATGATATCTGTTAAATATTGAGTCAAAAGTTAAGAATTTTGAATATCAAGCTGGTGAGTTAGGTCAGGGCTCAGGCACTTGTTTGGTAAGCATGAGGTCATGAGTTCAATCTCCAGTACCAAAAAATAAATGAATAAACATATAAAAATAAAAAGTATCAATATAAAGAATTTAAGTGACATTGGAAATTATTTTGGGGTGGGAATTTAGCTCAGTGGCATAAGCACCTGCCTAGCAAGTACAAGGCAATGAGTTTGATCCCTTAAACCAAAAAATTATTTTGCATATAAAATGATGAAATATTTTGGCATATGGTAGATGGCATCATAATATCCATTAAATGCCTTTCTGCTCTTCAGTAGAATTGCTTCACTCATTTAATATTAACCAGAGAGAAAAAAATCCATTGAATTTTTATGAACATCAAAAAACATGGCAATTCACAAGGCTTAACTAGAAGCAGCTATCTGTACAATCAGAAAAAGCATGGATGCAGCATCATTTTAACATGCCATAAAAATTACTAATCAAAACAGAAAATACAACTTTCAGCACAGCCCCACAACTGTTCTCTTTGGTTGGCTGCTGCCAGTTTGGAGACTTGATCACACTGGTGACCACAGGTTTGAATAGAGCATGCATGTACCTGGCTACCCCTGCTGTCCTGGAGCATATGCTTTCCAAGTTCTTGGGTCAGCTCTGAGTTAAAGCTGTAGATGAAACCAAATGTTGAGAAGCATCCTAAATATTTGCCTTCTTTGTGTTATCATTTCAGATTCTTTCTGAGGCCCAGTCCCAGTGATCTGGGCAAGGATGTGGAAAAATTGAGACTGATTTGTTCCAATCTTTGATGCCAGTCCTCAGTAATGTCCCTCAGACTCTTCTTGCTGGCATGACTGTGAGTGGGGATGTGATAAAACTCCATATTGCACTCCATAATTCTTTCTTGGTGGGCAATTTTGCTGTTTATTTTTACACAGGATCCACTTGTCTGTCACTATGCTAGCTCCTAACCAAATTTGTAACACATTCTGTTCACTGAGGGCTTCCTTAGGACACTGACTGCTGTTCTGAGTGTTCAGTGCAGACAAACACTGCTCATCACTAACACTGACATTAACATTCTCTCCATGTGCAGAGCAAAAGCTAGAAGTGACAGCAGCTCCAGATGCAAGGGGAGCATGTGATGATGGAGTCACAAGGGCTGAGGTGAAGCTTGATGCTAGTGATGGGATGGAGGTGACTTCTGGTGAGGACATAGAACCAAAGGGCTATCCTGCCTGACTGTAGGTTGTGTTGGTGGTGGGAGTGAGTCTGGACACTGTGGGAGATACCATGGGTACAAGTTTAACTACTTCTTTAGGTATTCCATTTGAACAGAAACTGTCTCAGGATTGTGTGTAGTAGATACTTTTTGTGAAGCAATGTTCAAGACTGTACAAGCCTTAATCCTGCTTTGGGCTCCAAGAACACTTTAACCTAAAAGTTAAAGGAGGAAAGGTATATTTCACCTCACTGTGTATAGAGGTTTCAGTGTATAGATGGCTGGCTGCTGAGGGTGTCATGGCAAAGAGAGAGTACTGCACAAGACAAACAGTCCATGCTACAACAAGCAAGAGGCAGTAGCAGGAAGGCTGTCTCACTTTTATGCCATCCAGAGTAAAAGCAATTTTGGTGGTGCCACTCACCACCAGGAGGAATTTCTTTCTTCGGAAAACTCCATTCAGCCAAACCAAGAAATATGCTACTTTCAATCAGTGCACTAATTTAGTACCACTTTCCCTTAATCCCAGCATCACACACTCAAGATTCAGAAACCTCCATAAAGCTTCACATAGGACTGCATGTGGCTTTCAGAGAGATATCTAGACATAAGCCAGAATGGCAGCACCCATGTGATCAAAATAAAATGTTTCATTTCATGAAAGTCTCTTTTGGTGCAACACCAGGCATTCTTTGGAGCTTAAGCCTTGGTCCTGGTCTTCTCCTTCAATGGCTACAGCAACTGAATAAAATGATCACCACCTCACAATCAGATCAATGCATATATGTGTGTTGCTAAAGCATTACATTGAGTTACAGTAACAAAACATTTAATATAAATCAGGACATATGACACTGAAAACCAGAAGAAACCCCAAATAGGCCACTGAAGGTAAACCAGAAGCAGCACAGTTGACAAAATTGCACTCTGAACAAATGCTAAGTTCATCACAAAACTTGCATCAGGAAGGGATGTGTCAGCACAGTTCCCCCCGAGGTATGCTACTCACACTCTATGATTTGTGAAGATCTTATAACTTGTTGTCAAGCTTGCTATTTCCAAATATTTCTAAGAGGAAGTCAGCAAAGGAGTCAGGAAATAAGACTAATTCCACTGGAGTATGAGGAGTGTGAGGTTCAGATTCAAAGCAAGCAAATCACTGGAGGCCACTGAATTAACTCATCTTTGTTTTAATATCACATGCCTGAGATTTTGGTAGTGCTTTTGTTTCTTTTGTTGCTTTGGAATGGGAATTGAACCTAGAGCCATTTTACAGAGCTGCATACCTAGATCTTTTTTTTTCTACTTTGCAACGGGGTATCTGTAAGTCACTGATTTGATCAAGTTAGGCTAGAGCCTGATTTAAGCTTCAAAAGTCAAAGGTCAGGAAAAGGTTAATCTAGGCAGCTCTAGGGATATGGCCCCACTGTCCAGTGCAGACACAAACTGGGGGCCAGTTATATAAGGATGACTTATCAGTTGACAACAACCTATCTGCTATTTCATTCAAGGTGGAAGCATGTGAGAATGAGAAAACTACTTGTATAAGAGTGAAACAATAAGGAAAAGGCTGCTTTCTTGGTGCTGTATGCCTTTTGAATGCCCAGCTGCATTTTTACTTCTGTGAATCTCATTGGCCCAGCTTCCTTTTAAAGCACCCAGCCATGACAGTAGCCTTTCCATCTTCTCTCCTAGTGCACTGGGATTGCAAGCATGTATCACCACATGGGACTTCAGCATCCCAAGGATTTGTCTTTGTTTTTTTTTCTTTTTTCATGATAGCTCCATTTTGAAATACTTACAACATTTGTCTTCAATTCTGATTTATTGTACTGACTCCATAACAAATTTCACCTGTCTGGTGCTGTCTAGCAAGGAACTAACTGGGTGAAACTCAGCATTTCTTCTAAATCCCTATATCTCCATTAATCTTGAACTACAACTCCTGGAGCAGAGTATGTACAAAAGCAGAGCTCTCTACTTATGTCATACCTTGAACAATGTTCTGTGAATATGAAGAGCATAAAAGGAGCACAGATTTGTACTCCAGGCTGCAGGGAAAGCCAGAGGAGTAGAGACCATAAGTGTAATGTGACAGACAGACATGCTCAGTGTGAATAATGGGAATCCCAGCACTGTTGTGTTCTTCACCTCACTGGCCATTTATCCTCTCAGCTACAGCATCTGCCCTCCTTGCTTGCTATGACCCATGTGGCTCCTGAGGTTCTTGCACTTAAGGACCATGAGAGCAAGAAAAAAATAAACAAGTGACGATGCTGGGATCAGGTGGAGTCCTTATCCTCCTGATGGGAGGAAAGGTATTGGTTCCTCGCTATAGAGGAACTTATTTATACCTTTTAGCATCTTAATTGCCCCATGACACCCTGTTATCCTAGAAAACCAGTGTTCAGATTGTTATGATGGTAGGTGTTTTCTGTGCTGAAACAGTTTGTTCAGGTGGTTTACCCTGAGTGCTCTTTGTTCTTGCAGTGTCATGCTCCATCCTTGCACCAAGCTTTAACAGCTCCCCATATATCCATCTCTGAATATCAGGTTTCTTAGAAGAGTAAATTGAATTATTTCCTTATAGCCATGGATGTTTTAACATTTGAATACCTGTAGAATGTTAGCAGTTGCATATTTTACATAGCAAATTAGAAATGAAAATCATACCTAATATACCATGACAATCTTGATGTCATTTTGCAACACACATGAATTTGTATTTTGACACCAAATATCTCCTTTTTGTCAATTATCCCTATCTACTACATAAAAGCTTTTATTCTACCTATTGACTTTTAGTGGGATGAATATCTCATAAGCATTTGCTGAAGGCAGAGGTCTGAGTCTGAAATAAAATTCTGTCACCATAAATAATCCTCATTTTTCATTTCTGAAGACCTGTATATCTGGAGGCATGAATGCATGACTACACCATGAGTCTGTCATAGCCATAGCCATATGAATCCTTTGTAGCAGAGCATCCTTAAATAAAAAACCTTGTTGTGTTATTTCTTTTGATGATGACCAATGTGAACATATAACAATAAATATTTTATGACTTTACTTGAGGTGTCTCCAATAAACCTATGGAGATGATTGTGGCCTCCAATCAATGAGCAAGAACTGGTTAAAAATGTTATAAGGCACCTGCTTTCTTATTTGTCAGTTGGAGTCCAGTCCAATAATCCCAACTCAAGGGGTTTTTGTTAATTACCTTAATATAATTTTTGATGATGTGAAAAATCCAATTCTAATATTTAACCCAATAATTGTTAAACAATGAGAGACTATCAAGTCAATAATAAACAAAAATATATATTATATTGTATAACCAATCTTTGTATCATTTGGACAGCTGGCAACCTAGGTGGCATTTGGACCAGATGGAAGCATGTTTGGTAACTCTATAAACCAAATAAACTTTGATTAAATGATCCAAAAATGCAAAAGAAAAAGGAAAAGAGAAAAATCATCAAGCTCAAAAGATGGATAATAATTTGTACAGATGTAATAAATAAACATGGATAGATAATCTGTACAGATTGGGACAGACATAGAAACAAGCATATAGCTTGTTGATGTCCATGAGACCTTTCTAAGTTCCCATTAAAATACTTGTATCATGCTACTATGCTCAACTAGCTCACTTTTTACATCCCATGTTCTCAGGACTGGAACACCTGTTCTCCTCTAGCATCTCATGCCCTCAGGGCATTTCTCAGTTGCTCCATGCCACTTGAGCATTCTTGTATGGGCACTTGTGCTATTGGCTCCACACATGTTACTACTAGTTCATTTGACTCTGAACAACTGCTTACACACAGATTGGACAAATGGACAACAAATATACAGACAGACTAACAAACATAAAATCAGAGTGCACTTAAATATTTTTAGTCAAATTATCCAAATAATCTTTTTTAAAATAAATTTAGAATTTATAACTATAATTTGAGTAGTCAGAATTGCTGTAGGTCAATTAGCAGAGATCAATTTTTTTGTCTTTTTGAGACAGGATATCACTATGCAATTTTGACTGGTTTTGGGCTCTCTTTGTATCCCAGGCTGGCCTCGAACTCACAATGATACTCCTGCCTCAGCCTCCAAAGTGCTGGGATTACAGGAATATACTACCATGACTGGATTTAGCAAAGATCTCACGTAAAAGGAATTATGAAAGGACAAAATCTTCCCAATAATTAACATATATTTTATTTTATTTTAAGAATACTGATAAATTTTTGTGTCCCCCTCTTTCATTAAACTTTCAATTTAATTATACTCTCATCACCTATTTAGACCTTCATTTCTTGTTTTATACCATCTCCTGTGTATCCTGCATCAGTTCCTTCAATTTTCCCCAGGTCTGGTCTAAGTCCATCCTTGTCTATGAATTGTAGCATGGTCTCTAAGGCATCACTGTCATTGTACTGGACAACAGCTTCTTGAGAGGTGGAATCAGCTTCTCTGGATTTGGATCTATGATACCACCAGACAGCACATATTGGCTCCCAGATAGACCATTTAGCATTTCCTGGAAAAATACAAACATACGCTTGACCTCAAGTTAGCACTGGACTAGGTGCTTTTATTGTCCAGTATGAAGATCTTTCCCTATTTTAGCCTTTATTTGTTTCCAATATCTTTCTGCTTTTGTGTTTTTGTTTTTGTGTATATTACTAAATTTGCTTTTGTGTATATTTTTTCAAAAACAACTATTATTATTATTATCTTCTTCATATTTGGCAGTAATTAGTAATAGACTGAAGATTCTAGTTCCTTGGCAACTGCTCATCTCTGCCCTGCCAAAGGAGAACAACCATTGAGAGAATGAAGAAGAATACCACAGCTGTGTGCCAGTAAATAGCCAGACTTGGTACCTATTTGTGCCTTTTCCAAATCCTACTTTAGGCAATTAATCATTTTGCAAATAATTTAAGAAATGAAAGATAATTGTCATATATCTTATTTTTTAGGTTCCTGAAACTGTTTTTTTTCCAAGTAGCAGGACCTAATTTTCCAACCTGAACTGTAAGCATCACCATAAACCTCATCTTCCCATTACACCTACACTATATCTAAACCTGACCTAAACCTACCCAAAGACTAATCAAATTAGAAAAAATAACCATAACTGTAACCTACACACTAACCCTAACCTTATAACCAACTGATTGTCACTACAACAGTAAGAATATTCCTAACTCTGATTCTAGAAATGAAGATTAACATCAACCTAATCACTAAACTTTACCTTAACACTAACCTTAACAATAACAAGTTCTGGACGCTGATAGTATCCCTAACTGGACCTATATCCTGTGAGTGTTAATTCTAAGTGTAACCCTATCCTAAACTCCCAATAAAATACTCGCCACAACCCCTAAACCTACTACCTTATTTCAGCTCACAAAAGGAACAAATCAGTGCCACTGAAATTTTGCATGTAGCTGAATTAAAATGTCTGTGAGAGCCAATTCCAAGATGAAGTTATGCTTGTCAGATCCTAGGGTTAGGAAGTTATGAATGGGGGTGGTGGTGTCATCAGAGTCCATGTAAGATAAACACATTCTCATAGAGCTGCTAATAGTCCCAAAATATTCTTTTCAGTCTATATGCACCCAAGGATTCATACACTTCTCATACTTAGCATGCTTGACAGGCATTGCCTGACAATGCTTAACTTGCTAAAGATTGCAAAAAATTAGACAAGATGCTCTAGATAGAACATTTGCCCATCAAACACACCTCCACTGATCAAATGACTCCCACTCCTGTCTCAAGTCTCCAAGACCAATTGATAGTATCTAAGTAGGTTATTCTCCTGCACAGAAGCAATTTTACCTTTTGACTTTAAACTTTTCCCTTTCCTCAACTTCCTGGAAGGTACTTGGTTTATGGTGTGTGAGGTAATTTTGGGGAGTCATGTTGAAACACTGTCTTGCTGTGTAGTTTAGGCTGGCCTTGAAATTACTATGCACTGCAAGCTGGCTTCAAACTAATAACAATCTGCTTGCCTCAGCCCTTTGAGTGCTAATATTATAGGTGCACACCACCTCACCTGGCCTGTGCATGTAGTCTTATTGCAGTGCTGTGTCACTTCAAATAAATATTATTATTTTATGAAGACTCTGATTATTTAGATTGACACATCAAAGTGTAAAATCTGTCACATATGTCTATTTCTCACAATGCTGTGTCTTAAATGACAAGTTATTTACTTTGAATTTTGATTTGGAGATATTTCTTCTAATTATGGCAGTGTTTTTGTTCAAGGGAGGCTATCTAAATGCTGCTCTAAATAATTGTTTAATCTTCCAAGGTTTGTTTAAGTGCTTGTAGTACAAGTACATGCATAATTTCAAGATCATTGAGATTTAAATTTCTTTGATGGTTTTTTGGTACCTGACTTCATATTTAAATTGTAAATTTTAGTTTCTCACATTGATTGCTTATGATCATACACAATTTGGCAAAGGAAGAGTAAAGCCCCATGTCAGCTAGGTGCACATTTCTGAGATGTTAACAAGAGCTTATTTCAAAGATGTACACTGAGAAAGGAGCAGAAGTCAACTTAAATTTTGAGCTCAGATTCCATTTTGCCAGGAACCCTACATGTGTGCAAATACTGCAGGTAAGGCAACAATATTGTAGAATAATTTAGAGACATGTAAGGAAATGAGCTGGTAGAGCTTCTCCCTGATGATACTCCCTCATCACCTTTATAATGTTGTCATTGTTAGTTACTGACTGTCAAACTCGCTATTTGAAATGAGTTCTCAAAGAGGCAAAACAATTATTGTGCCTTTTTTTGCTAATGACACAATATCACAGTCTGCATAAATTATAAAGAAGGTAGTTTAATTGTGGCTTATAGTCGTGGAGTAGCAAAGTTGAAGGACTGCTTTTGGCTATGGATTTCCTTCTGCAACAGTTTCATAGTGCCACAGGCACCCCATATCTTTCTGATGCAACCCCATAATGGACACATGATTTGCAAATATTCTCTCCAGTTTGATGTCATTTTGAATTCTATACAAGGTTTAAACTTGTAAACACAAGTTGTCTATTTTTACCTTTCAATATTTTACCTTGCTTTTGGAATCAAATTTAAAAGTAGTAATGGTTCAGCCTAATGTTGTAAATTTATCCCTAATTTTACTTAGTAGTTTTATAAATTAAAGCCTCATGCTTTATTTTCATTTTGGGTTCATCTTTTTTCATTGATAAGAAGAGTTCCAATGTCATTTTTCTGTATGGGAGAATAGAATTTTTTCAGTACTATTTTTTGAAGAGGGCCCTTTCCTCACTGCATATCTCTTTTGGAGTCTCTGTCTCATCTCATTAGAGCTGGTGTCTGATTTTGTGCAATATCATGGTGTTTTGAAGACTACAGCTTTTTAATAGATTTTTAGAAGTCAGCATACTGAATTTATCTTTGCTATTTTTTTCTTTTTTTTATTTTGAAGGTAGTAGAAATACAGCAGAACACGAGAGAATAAAGCCAATTGAGTCAATGCAGTGAATTTGGTACAGAACTTCACAGTATGTTACAGGGATAACAGTAATAGATACCATATTATATCTCATTATCTTCATAATACTTGTCTAGTCAATTAGGTATAGCAAAATCAAACCAAAGACAGAACATTATAAAACCAATTGAAAGAGAATATTGAATAGACTAAAGCAATTAATCATAATGAAACAAAACTGAAAACAACATTTGCTTTCAAAGAGAAGATAAAGGAGACCCAGCAATATTTGCTATATTGCATACAGCCATCCTCCAAGGGACTCTGTCCCCAGTTGCTATTAGTGGGGGGGTTGCACCAGCAGGCTTGCAGGAGATACTACTTGTCCTCCTCCTGGCTCACACCAGAGAAAGGTACTTACCAAGAGGGTGGGCAAATTGCTTTTTTGTGCAGCCATCTTGTTCTACCATGTCCATGGCCCAATCTCGGTGGCTGCTCACTGGTTCTCCTTCTGGCTCATGCTGGAGGAAGGCACTTACCAAGAGGGCAGTCGAATTGCTTGCTTGTGCCACTGCCTGGGTTCCACCATGGCCTTGGCCAGATCTCAGGGGCTGCTCACTTGTTCTCCTCCTGTCTCATGCCAGAGGAAGGCACTTAGCTTTGTTATTTTTTATTACAGTTGTTTTGGTTATTTAGCCTTGTGGCATGCCACATGAAGTTTATGAGTTTTTTTCTGTTTCTCTAAAAATGTCTTGGAATTTTGATAGGAAGTACAATGAAACTCTGGACCACATTGTTTAATATGAACATTTTTGATAAAATTAAAATTATTAAGTCTTCTAATCCATAAACATGAAATAACTTCCCATTTACTTAGGTAATTTTCAACTTCTTTTATCAATATCTTAAAATTTCAATGCATGAATATTTCTCTTACTTGGTTAAATATATGCCTATATTTTAATTTTGGTTTTTTAGCTCAAAAATGAAACTGTCTTGATTTCTTTCTTTCATTGTATGTTAGGAAATACTTGCCCTTGCAGGTTGCTTTGTGCAGTGTGCCAGTACGGAATATTTTTATTAGTTCTTGAAGGGAGATGCTGAAGCTAGAAACTGACCACTCTTGCAGGAGGCAGTCAACCAGCAGAGCACAAAGATGAGCACAAAGACAACCTGGGGAAAGCCACACAAATAGTGACTCTGACTCACAAATCAGGTCCTTTGTTTGCCATACATGCAGATTACTAGGCAATGGGGTGCCATTTGACATTAAGTTGCTAAGTGTATAAATAAATAACCCCAAAGTGGGGGGAAGTTCCTTTCCTCCCATTAGGAGAGAGACAGTTCCATCTCACTGAAAATTTTGTCTCTTATTTTTTTCACCCTCTTGCAGTCCTGCACCCAGGGACATCAATAACCATACCTATCATGGCAGGTTCTAACAGCTTTTGAACATGTATGAAAAGAGTAAGAATTTATATTCTTAATTTTTCAGTATGGATGCATTTTTGCTTTTTTTCTTTTGCTTCACTGCTTTCACTTGGGTTTTTAGTACTATGTCTGGCAGTAGTGGTCAGAGTGGTTGTCTTTGTCTTGTCCTTACCTTAACACAAAGGCTTTCAGCTTTTCACCACTGAGTATGATGCCAGCTGTAGGCTTGTGATAATGATCCTTATTGCATTGAGTTATATACCTTCATACCAAAAGTTTTATTTATTATAAAATTATGCTTAATTGTGTCATGTATTCCTTATGTATATATTGAGATGTCTATTTCTTTATTCTTTTAATGTGGTTCATCACATTTACTGATTTTAACGTATTTAAACATCATGATATCATGGAAATAAACTACAGCTTGTCACATAAAATATTGTATGAATACAGTGCCAGAATTTAGCTTGTTAGTATTTTATTCATATAGTATTTTGGTAATTTTGTTTAGAGGAATTTTTGAACATATATTTGTAAGGAATAGTGGCTTATAATTTTCTTTCAGTGCTCTTATCTAGGTTAGGTACTGAAGTACAGTAGCCTCATAAAACAAATTTAGAGGTATTTTCATCTCTCCAAATTTAGAAGTTTAAAGTATTTGATTTAGCTAATACAATTAATACTTATGCTTTTTCCCAGGTAATGTTTTCTAGCAGTGGAAATTTGAGCTGTATTCTTTGAGGAGTTAACTAACACTCAAAATAATGAAACATCAACCCTAAAAACATACTGCAAAGAAAGGATGATGTCTGTATTACAAGAGAGTTGAAAATCAAATTCTAAAACTCCAACAAGAAAGCATAAAACAGAGAATGAGGTAAACCCCACATTTGGTCCATTAAACCTAATGCCAATTCAAGATCTGTAAGGATGCCCTGAAATTTCACAAATCTGTCTCCTGTCTCCTCCCAGGGGTCCTACTTAGAATCACTGGGTGAATAAAGTGCCTCCATCTAATTCTCTCACTCCTGTCTTCCTAGCTGGCTTCCTATGACACCAAACAGTTTTCATTACCTTCATGCTAACTTTTCTTTTGCTGCTGAAGGTTGAAACAAAGGCCTTTCCACTCAGCTAAATCCTAATAGTTTTTAAAATGTGTTATTTGGGACAGGGTTTTGCCAGTCATTAAGTTGCCCAAACTGGGCTTTATCTTGTGAATTTTCTTCCTCAACCTCCCAGAGTGCTGGGATTATAGGTATGCCTTCAAAGATAGCAATTAACATGTATCACTTGGTGGGGTGTCCATCTCCACCTCTACCCCAAATCTGCTATGACTCTCTCTTTCAGAGTCTGGCTCTGGCCTCTCTAATGGAACCATCTCCAGCAACATGGTGAAAGGAGAGAAAAGCTGAAAGGCAAAAGTGTTCTGTTCTCTTGGTTTGGAAATATCCAGCAGGAACAAAAGAAAGGCCTTCTGAACCCTGACTTCTGGAACTCTCACTACTACAAAATACCAACCTCCTTCTACTGCTGCCTCATCAGATCTAGCCAGGTTGACCTTACTGGAAATCCCCATATGCCAGTGTCAGACAAATTTGTTGAGACTTTTCTCCCTCTCCCAGTTATATCACTGTCCCCAAGCTTAGACTTGTATTTATGGCACATGTCAGCCAGTGCATTTCTCTTATCACCTGAATGTGCTTGTAGATTCAAATCCAGATCCAATATACCAATTGTAAGTCACTGTAGGCAAATAGCATTGTAATCCTGAACATGCTTAATCATCTTGACATACAACTACCTCACAACCCTTCTTGAGGACTCAGTTTTATATAATTATCAATATTCTTTTTATTACACTTCTGAGCAAGACCCAGGAGCAAGCACCCCTATTTTCATTTATCCCTATAACTCACTGTCACACACTGCTTCCTGAACAAAGCATTTATTTTTTTCTTTCTCTAGGTGGGGAATCTCAAGTTATGGAAAGGCAGTGATTTTTCCAGAGCCTTTGAAGAGAAGCCAGATCCTCCTGTCAGCTGCTTTTACTCTACATTCAGCAGCACTGCTGAATACAGTCCCACCATTTGAGTTCTTGAGGAATGTCCAGGTACCCTGCCATGCTTCTGCAGTGGAATAGAGAGATATCTCACACACTATGTTTGAGAAGCTCCTGCCTGTTCTTGTCTCCCTGAATCCATGCCACACTAGATCTAAGAATATGCCTACCACTTCACTTCCACATCTGGATACACAAAGGGTGTTCTTTCTTCCAAGCCTCTGCTCAAGCCACTAAGAATGTGGTGTCCCAAGTTGTCAACTGTGAATGGCAGGACATGAAAATCCTTGAGAATTGGAATCTGAGATTTGATCAGTTATGATACACTATTGAATATAAGTGTCCACAAGATAATTCTCATATCCATTAGGAGACAATGTTGTTGTGAATTGGGCATTGCAGTAGGTATCTGAAGACTCATCATTATATACAAAAAGGTTGAGAGGAGGAGGACAGAACTCCTATAAATCAGCCCCAAGTGAAGTCCGTGGAACATGAGCTGAGAACTGAGCTTCTTTTTATTCACCTATCTCAACAGGATTACTGCTAACAGGGTGTCTCCTTTTCAGACTTTTAATGAACACTGAAGAAATGCATGTCCTGATTTCCTAAAATTTGTGGAGCTAAGCTGCTAGAACAAGGAATTCTTGCCACATCCACCCAATAGCATGCAGGAGGCTTATTTCCAGGAGGTGGGGTCAGCATGCCCACTAGAGGCCTACTGGTGCTAGCCACTCATCAACCCTTTCTGGCTAGCCCAGTGACATTATCAGAGCCTAATGTACCCTCATGCCTCCAGCCTAACTAAGGAAAAAATAGAGCTACCTTCCTATGATTCCAAAAGAAACAATGAAATAAAAGGAATATATCTGAACTAGAACTTTTTGCAATATAATGTCCTTCTCTTTTCCACTTTCACCCCACATCCCATCCTCCATTTTACCTTGATGAGCAGATATTTTCTCTATGAAGTGTTTTGGACACAAAACTTCTGAAATTTTGGGAAACTTTGTCTGTTTCTAATGGGGAAGTGTAAATAGGAATTGAATAATAAGAATGTGTGTGAATTCATGTCTGAACCCATAGGATGCAAATTTCCTGAGGGAATGTGTTTCTATCTTGGTTGATATAAAACCTATGAGAGCCAAAGGACTGAGATGAGAGCTTTCATTTCATCATCTGAGTCCCTCTACATTTCAATTTATCATCTATTTTGTCAGTTTTAACAATTATAGTTTCAATTTAGCAAGCAGTTCTATTGTTGTCTAGTGAGCACTTGAAAGAGGTTTTGCAAACTGTTGTGTCCCACACTTAACTAAAGCTGGTCATGAGCTAGAAATTCTGGCCTAAGACCATAGGAAGGTTTAAGGACACCATCTAAGAGGCTATTCCTTGCCCCAATTTGCCTGGCTTCCAAGTACCTCTCAAGATTATGTTAAGTGGCACTTGTGAATGCTGGTGTCCTTATGGAGAAAGGCATACCCACCTGGATAATTGCCTACATACAATGCTCAATTTATTTGTTTGTGTATTCTGCAGAGCAGAAGTGATAGCATGAATAGAAAAGTTTATGAGATTTAGGCATTTCTAGGGAAAAGGGGAAGGAATGATTAGTACCCAAGGGTGTGGAAGTCAGAGATCAGACTGTTCAAGTTTTGGCTACTTTAACTGCCTTCTTTCTTGGATGAGACCAATGCCAAAGGAGAAAAAAGAGACTAGAAAGATTTTGGTTATCTCAAACAATACACTCAGATCAGATTTGATTATGGCATTCAATCAATACAACATGCAAGTGTATGTCAGTGTGTTCAAGACTAGGAGAGCCCAGGGATCATGAATACCTTAGAAAAACCTATAATTCTATGAGCTGATGGAAGAGGAGAGGCAGATTTTAGATCTCAGAAAAAAATTGCCAGTCTTCTCATAGTTTACCCTGGCTTCCTTGTCTAGTGTTCCAACATCTTGGTCCTATCTCCAGGATGATGGCACCTCCAAGAGAGGTGGTGATCACACAGTTAGTCATGTAAGGTAATTGTTCAATGGATGTCCAGTTGATTTTTGCCTTTTTGTTTCTCTGGGTCTAGATAGAGCCCAGGAAGTAACAGGGCATTACCTTCTTGAACAGCTCCTTTTAAGAAAGACAATAGGACATGGGCACAACCCACTCCAGGTTTAGTCTTTCATAGCAAGTGGCAATGGTCTCTGTTGAAAATCAGCAAGCTTTATATATGGTTAGAAACTTCTGCACATAACTTGGTTTTGCTCTTTGCATATTGGTGTTGCCCAAATTACAATGACCTCTGGGTCTGCAGTGAAATTTTCTCCATTGCCACCCTCACAAAATATCAACAACAGAAAACCACTCAGTCCTGCTAGTTCTGAAGTGGTATTTTCCTTCCAATATCTTCAGTATAGTTCATGTGCACATTTCTGATGCAGCTGTGAGTGCAGGGTATGGTATCTTTTGGGACATCTGCTGTAGAATCTATATAAGCTCAAGTGCCTACAGAGGGATAAGGCTGGTCTGTTATCCTGGAAATGATAGCTGGTTGACACATACACCACACCACATCTCAGTGAGTCCCTTCCTCTACCAATTAGGCAAGTCTCTACCCAGTTTTCTATTTGTCCAATCATAGCTGACCAGTCATAGTTATTCTGTAAATTTGGTATTTTCTATGCCTCATGTACACTGTCTAGATACACATGGGGAGAGAGAAGGCTTAGTGTTAAAACACAATTACAGGTAATTCAGATGAAAGAACATGGGATTTAGATTTTTGCCAGACCCATGTAATTTGGGATAGGAGTGGCTGTAATAAGACTATCTGCACCAGAAGGATGGGCTGCCTCTGTCTCTCCCTGCAGTGCCTATTAGTTCACTGCTTTTAGTAGGGTCAACTGTTAGACCAACAGCTTGGAAGACAAGGCCAACAACACCTTCTGCATGGACCAGTTCTTCTCAGTTATAGATGAGAAGCAAGTGTTGACTTCTGCTTCTGTATAGCCACCAGAGTAGGCTTTTTCTTTGTTACTGGCTCTGGCTTCAGAGAAGGCCTGTGTTTCATCTGGACACGGTAGAAGGAGGAAAGATAAGCAGTGTTAGCCATTTTGCAGTGGCCTATCCAGCACAGAAAAGATGTCACTGCAATTTTAGAAATTCCAATGCCCAGTCAAAACCACTGAAGCCTTCCATACTGCTGTGCCTCTCACCCTCTATTTCTTCCTTTTGTGATATAGGTATTCTAATATAGGAAGGAATAGGTGCAAAGATTTCCCCAGGTCTGATATAGGTGGGTTCACCTGCACCCAGGGTTCTTTGATTTTGAATTTTGGAGTGTAAACTAGATGGTACCGTCCTGCCAGGTGCCCATTATGGAAGAGATGGTGCTGGGAAAGGATGAATGAGCAGCTATGCTTTCTTGCTACACTACCAATTTGAGAAAAGCTTGTGTCTTGTATGGTCCTGCCTCTGTCTAGAGGGAAAATTTATTCCACCACAAGCCTTCTATGGTTGTCCTAGCATTGGATTTGTACAGCAAGACTAATTCTAACAGCATAGCTGTTCACTTCTTATAGGTATTACTTTATGAAAGAGGAAGTCACAAAAAACCATGCCCCTGAGCACTCAGGGCTGGACTCTATGCAGATTTAGTCTGCTCATCACAGCTCAAGTGAAGATGCTCTGTTGCTATGTTTTGCGATGGGTGGGGTGATGTGGGAAACAGGCAGAGCTGTGAGTCAGTGTGTTGAAAAGGAGCCTTTCAATGCTGGCTCCAAGCTTCATCCTACCCTCTCCTTTGCAGGGAGCCTAAAATTCCATTTATAGAACTATCTGATTTTTAAATCTTGCAAGAGAAGCCTCCAAAATATGATTTTCCCAGAGGAGTCATAAAATGTACGTGCTCCAGGGTTCTGTTATTCTGTGCTCTGCCAAAGTCTTCATAGTCATCACTCATTTCTGACCATTCCTCTGTTTTGAAAGTCCACACAATGTATAATGGGTCCTGGACTACATCTTATGAGAACTGCTGTGATTGCCTGATTCCCCATACCTGAAAAAATTACTGGAGATTAAGTGTTATCTAGAACAAGAATGAATGAAACACAAACACATAAATTTCCCTAATACCTGTGGGGGCTTGGGGCTTCCCTTACTGGACACAGAAATCCCTTGTTTAGTCTCTATCAAGGAAAAACACTAGCTAGCAGAAATGTCAAATGTCCTTTGGAAGTTGGAAATTTTCTCTGCTTTTGACAATATTATTAACATAGGTAGACAATGAAGCATGTGGCAAGGAACTTCTTTAATTAGCAGAGAAAATAAGAATAAAAACCAAACTTTCCCCCCACACTCTCTATGTTGTTAGGTATTAGGTACTTCTCTGCCATGCCTAATGTAAATTTATCCTTACGAAATCTCTAGTAGGCATATACCTTTATCAGCCCACTTTTCAGAGGAGTACATTGAGGCTTGTAGAGAGAAACAATAGTATTTTTAAAACATGGTATGTGGCAGCATCCCTACTATGCTTTGGTGGGTACAGACACACATGAAGAGCTTATTCAGGGAAGATGAGACAATGTTAAAGTCATGAACAAAATAATACGGAGAAGTCTAGGTGGAGTGGGTCTACCTGATAAGGATTGTACAAGGAACCCCATAAACATCTCCATATGCCTGACTGGAGGGTCCACATCAAGCAGGTCTCCTCTAGGTTAGGGTTACACACATTTTCACAGTAAAAACCACAAGAGACATACTGTGAGGTGCAATGCAATGAAGCAGCAGCATATAGGGTTCTGACATTCAGACAAGGATGATTCAACTCTGAATGTGGAGGACATGACAGTCCATGGAAAAAATGATTCAATGCTTTCAACATAAAAATCAGTGTGATGGGCCAGAGATATATACTCAATGGCACAGTGCCTGCCTGGCAATTGTGAAGTCCTATGTTCAATTCTTGGTATCTGTCACAAAAATAAATGGAAAAACTTCAATGTGAAGGCCAGAGCGTGATAAACAATCTGTATCTTCAAGGTATCTTTAAGGTACTTTATTAGTTGTGGCAGAGTAACACCTACCTTTATTCATAACTTGCATGAAAAGCCTAGTCCCACTGAGATGTCAACAAACATCTGCAGTGTAAATATGAGGAAATCAAATGTTTCTAGATATCAAATGACTGCTCAATGACACATACATCATAACTGAGAATCACTCAAAATTAATTTTGAATGAACTTCATCCTACTGTATTTTATGTGTGGTCTTGTCCTGATGCAGAAAAGAAGTGTCTGGGAAAATTTCCTTTACTTCATATAAAGAAGAGTGTATAGGTGAAAACCCTATGAGTACCTTTTTCAGTCTTGTTACACAGCTTTTTTCTCTAATGTTACATTAAAGGGAGTTTTTAAACAGTTACTGGATTCAATCCCCAGTACCACAACAAAACAAAACAAAAAACTTACTCATACTCCATTTTCTCTCAAAGATAAAAATGTTGGAAGATTACAGAGTGGCCTCAGAAGAAATCACTGTGGCAAAACCTTGTTACATAGCCTCTGAAATTTCAAGAAAATACATTTCTCTTTCTAAAACCACTACTTGTGTCACTGTGTTATGACAACTTTGGAATATCTTGGAATTGCCAGAAAATATATTTCTGTTGTTAAATCCACTTCTTGTGTCATTGTGTTATGCCAACTTTGGAAATAAACCTTTGAAAAAGTCTATAAAGACATAGACTGTTTGCTGCCATATTGTTGTGATGAAAATTGCATTGAAGGTCATCTCATTTCACTAGTATTAGAAGGATGATCTTCTGCAAGAATTTACCTTTCTTAATGGACTATTGTGCAGCCATGGGATGGCATGTTTGCTGAGCTGGTGGGGTTACAGTGACATGTTCTTGAGATGACACTCTGACAAATGCGCAGAGTAGATTAACAGTTTGTATGTATATAACTCTTGCTCTTTGCATGACCTTCTTAGTGATGTGTAAATATATGGAAGGCCTTTCTATGACATTGGGGTATACTGCTACATGGGAATCCTAGAGCAGTAAGTTGAAAACAATGTCAATAAACCATGACACTAATGCCTTAATATGAAATGAAATAATACAGAACATATTTTCTGAAATACATCTACAAATATAGGATATGGAAGTATATACCTACTGAAATTACCAAGGGGAATAATGGCTGTCAGGTTATGTATTTTAATGTTCTGGTAAAACACACTGCTTTGTTGGTGGTATTAATATGGTTTTTCAAACAGAGTTTCAACAGAATGTGTGCACAAAAGTATTTCTGAACTTTGTTTCTTTCCTTATTTCTTTCTAGGTCAAATATACCTGCACTGACTAGAAAATAGATATCTCATCATGAGTAAATACATATTTCACAGAAGCATTTAATAGTGGTATTGAAGAAAATTGGTGCTCTCAGAGATCTTAGAGATTGACTGATGGCTGCATCATTTAGATGTAGTTATCAATGATAAATATAATTGAGATGTATTTCACATCTTCATTTCCGAAATAGAATTGGGACAAAGAACAGAGGCTGGGCTGAAGCTGGGACTGTGTTCTGTGATAGTTATACAATATTTCCTCTTAGGAGTGGGGTTAAACATATATATTTATGACCAAGAATGATTGGAACTCTGTAACAATATGTTACCACCATTTCATTTTCTCACACTTCTTGATAGGAAAATCCTAGATTATTTCAGAACATCTCTACCCTCAACTCAAGAGCTTAAATTTGTAGTTTAAAGAGTGGATTCTGTTTGGTTTATACAAAAGAAACATGGATCTTTTCCATGCTTATACAGATTGGCTAGGAACAAATCATTTTTAAAAATTCCAAACATGAACAATGTGAAGAATTTTATTTGACATAACGGAAATGAGATTATTTTGTAATTGGGTACACAAGCTTAGAACTGCTTCAGCCAAAGGGCAGCCTGGGAATTGCTAAGAAGTGGCCTGCCTAATAACCCAGCAGTACAGCCAAGTCTGAGGAAGGAGAACACATTGGTGGACTCTGGAAGTGTTTTAAATCCAAGTTTAAATTGTTTTCTGAAGTCAAATGTTTAGAAATAAACAAATTAACCAGATTTTTATTTGACTTTGATGTTTATTCAATATTTTTAATGTGAAATAGTATTAAATGATATGGGCTCCAAATTCACACATAACAAGAGAATGAGTATGGAGGGTACCTGTGGTGCATGGTACTCCACTTCCCTTGGCCCATGATGAAGAAAAGAGGCAAACTAAGGGGTTAATAATCTCTGCTATGATATTCACTGTGGCTGCAGAGAGAGTGAAAAAACAGATAGTAACAGGTATTGCTAGCTAAGGACTTTGCTATGGAGATGACCTGGTTCCAATGAGATCAACACACACTTTTCAGTGGAATAAGATTAGCAAAGCATCAGAAGTCCTGTTGCATAGGGACTGAAGCTTGGATAATAAAAAGACACGTTGGAGAGTTCACACAGGGAGACCTCTACATTTACAGTCAATATACAGGCATAATGCAGGGATACGAAGTACTTTTTAAATGAAAACTTAACAGAAGTAAGCATTTATATTTGTTGGCAGTGTTGAGTTTGGGGCAGTGCAGTACTTAGCACAGTGATTCAGCTTCTCCCTGAATGTTTGCCAGCCCTCAGAGCATTTGATTTTCCTAGAGAAGGAAGATAATGCTTCCTCAGTACTAAAAATTTCAATTATCAGTCAGAGTCACAGATAATGTTGCAAGACTTAGAATTTGTAATTCTGTTAACTGATTAGATGCTCATTTACCTACTGTGGTTTCTTTCAGTGTCTGCACTAATTTGCCAGTTAATAATTGAGTTTTGTGCTTGACTCTTCCTTGATTTATGCCATCATCTGTACTTCTAGGCTTTTTCTTCATCACAAATTATAGAAATATTGTTAAATGATATGGGCTCCAAATTGGATAATTTTGAGGAAGAATAAACTTTAGCCATGTCCTAAGACATATTCAAAGAATAAATAAATTGGAATTTTCATTATTCATGTCAAACTTCATACATTAGCTCTTGTGCCAAATTAAGACTGAAATCAGAGTTGTATACTTAGACAATAAGCTCTCAAATCCATGCTTGTATGAGTTCTGTAATTAGTACCTGCACTCCTCAATTACTTGATAATTGGTAGGCTAGATATGAGGCTTAGAGGGGCTCAACTACACAACTATATCATCTATATTATATATCACCAAGCCTATCTTACTTATTTAACATATCCCTAGCATTTAATTATGGGTGTATCTTCTGTAATTAAAAATGTCACAATATTCAAGCACAATGTTCCAGAAATATTATGAATAGCATAACTTTTAATTATTAGCTAGAATTCTACAAAATATTTGGGACAACACGTATATCCATGATTCATTTTAATTCATTTCAGTAAAAGACATTTCCCTTATGATTGTTTTTCATGATTGCCAAACTTGATATCATTGCTATTTTATTCATATGCCCTATGAATGCACTGCTGCTGTATGAAGACAACATTAAAAGAATGAAATAAGATTGTGTTCCTAAAACATCAAATGAAGGCTCAAGGAAAATCAGAATACTGATCCTAATGATACATTTTGTGAGGACTAAGGGGAATAGGCCATGAATCACCTTAAAATCATCTCCTCCAAAACTGGAATACTTTCTAAATCTTTTAAAATTGATAATAATACAGGTGTTATCTGAATAAGCCAGCAAGGGAGAACATTTTTGTTAAGTTATATTTTTTTCTGTACATACTTAAATCACTTAATGTATATTTTATATTGCATTCATTTGCTGTACATTTAAACATTTCTGAGGTCTACATGATTGTTCTCTATTGTTGTCTTTCTTCCATTTAACTGAGCTCAACATTTAACAGCATCAGCAGTTGGAAGTTAGACACATGTCCTTGAATTTGGGCTGTATCACTACTTAATGTGGTAACTTAATATCTCTAAACTTCAATTTCTTTTCTGCAAATTGCAGGTAATAAAAATTAATGGGATTGTTACAAAAAGTGATTATTTTTATGAATGGATTTTAAACTCTCCTTATCTTAGAGTTTATAATAGATTTTAACTTCCTTTTTAGAGATTGAGTATCTACAAGGACCATGTTGTAATAATTGAAATATATGGTCAAAATCCATTCATATGCATAGATTTGGATTTTAAACTCTTTCCTTTTTTTAGAGATTGAGTATCTAGAAGGATCTTGTGTCTCATGTAGGGGAACTCCAAGTTAACAAAAAAGTCAGATCATGAGTTTTGATTAATATGATATTATGTGTTTCACTAGACCTATATGCAGAGTACATGCCCATAGTGTGTGTATGTCTGTGTTTCTGTTTGATGGTTCTTCAATGTTTTCATAATTATATAAACATAATCACAACAATTCAAATGTTCTGTGTATATGTATGTATAGTAAACCTCATGAAGTAAAGGTAATATAAAGAAAATAAAATCATTTTCCACTGTAAACACCATTGATACTGAGGTATTTATTGATTTCATAGATGTTAATTCCTGTCTTAGTATGTTTTCTTTGACTACTACTGAATACTATGGCCTGGAAACATGTAATGACTAAAGGTTTATTCAACCCAGGGTTTTGAAAGCGTAAGATAAAAGAGCCTCAGCTGGTGAAGGCTCTCTTGTGAATGGGGACATTGCAGAGTTTTATGGTTGAACAGTGAAGATAGAAATGCATGCAAATATTGAGCCAAAATGCCTTTTTAAAGTGATCAATCCTCATGAGCCACTAAGCCATGGATCTATCACTGAATTAATCCATTCAAGACCTAGTCATCTCCTATAGTTTCACCTTAGATTATTTATTAAATATATCATGAAGGACATTACACTTTAGTATAAGTATTAATGTGGAAATTAAAACAATAGCATTTCATTTATAAAAACAAAAGAGAAAATATACTTAGTGAAATGATGAGTACATTGTTTATATGTTCTGGCTGCCCTTAAAAGATGCTAGCAAATTATGAGACTTCTCTTATTATAACATTATGACAGTGTTGGTGTTGTACAACTATAAATACTAATGAAAAAATCCCTAGAAAATGACACATTTGCAAACATTAAGGAAATATGGTGCACAGTATAATTTGTTATATTGTATTTAAGGCAGGAAGTAAAATGATAAAGACTGCTTTTGAGTAATCAATTTTGGGAATTGATATAAACTAGGAAAATGTTAAAACTAGATTTGTACTGCTGATATAAAACAAAAGTAATGAGATCTATATGTTAGAGACAAATTCACAAAATCTTTGGAAAAAAAAGCACTGAGGGAACAGATTCCCAGCTTAGTCAAAATGTAGGATATGAAAGCAATTAAACTTAACTTTTGTATAACAAAACAAATGCAAAATCCAGACATGCTAGGGAAACTTCCTGTATCACAGAAATGGCAAATGTGCCCAATGTATGCATAACCTCATAAGAATAAAGAAATCAAGGTCTAAAAAAAGGAGCCTGCTTGGATCAAAGCATTTAAAATGCCTAGCAGATCTCAGAAATTTGGTTGTGCCTCTCTGAATAGACATGTGTTCAGGTTATGGTCAATGGATCAATAGAGACGTCTAAGGATTCTGCTTTGCATGTCTAGTACAAGGCCCAGAAATCCGCCTGTAACAGCCCTTAGGGATCAGGCCAGGCTGGATGGAGGGGTCATGGAGGATATTGGGGAGCATAGCCCTTGCCAAAACACAGAGTTATCACAGTTTGTAAAGATACCACTGTGAAGTCTTGGGTATAGGAGTCTTTCAGGGTGGGCACAGCAAGAATTGTGATTATTTAATATAGCCTTTGGTATTGGGAATGTATCTAGCATTGTAGGCATCATAGCCTGGCTACCCCAGGAATATTTTGAGGTATTGCAGCTACTAGGGAGAATGCTGAGGATTCTAGCAATGGTAGTTTTTGCTCAGGTACCATGCAATTGATTTTGTGTGTTGCAGTCAATGGCTGTGGTGTGGAATCTGCATATTGAAGCTTTTGAGCGGGCTGTGGTACAGCTTTCTGCATGCCTTGGGCCTTGTGGAAACATGCTCAAATTTCAGGATACCATGGTCAATAGAGTATGCTGTAGCTTCCGAGTGCTCTGTAGTCTTCCCAGAGGACAAGTCAAGGATTCTGGGTAATGTCATTGTTGCAAAAAGCAAAGCAAGGTTTTGAATATTTCCAGGCTATATCTGGAAGAGGGATTCAGATAGAGCACTATGTAGCATTAGTGCTCCAGGGATTCTGCATACCATAGTCTTATGGCTGCAGAAGAATTCTGGTTATGGTAGTTTAAGGAAAAATTATGGTAGACTATGTGTAGATAGTCCTATGGCCCCATAAAGGATTCTGGTTATGGTATTCCATTGCTTCTCAGCTTTTGGTCGAAATCAATGGTGGTTATGGCATTCTAGGAAGAAATCACGCTGAAGATTGTGTGTATCATACACTTGTGGCTCTGTGGAGGATTCTGGATATCACAATCACTGGAAAATTGATGATTGGGAGTTTGTAGGACTGCCACCAGTCTGAGAAATTGATTGTGGTAATCCAGGAGATCATGCCAAAGATTGTGAGTTCCATAGTTCTGTCAGTTCTAGGACTCTGTTTATGATATGTATGAGAAAATTACTCAGCAGACTCTCTGTACACACTCTTTTAGTCCCATGTGACAATGAAGGTGTGATAATCCAGAAGGTAAACAAAGAATATTGCTGAATTGATATTAGTAGTTAGTTCTCCCTACAAGCTGAGGATATTTGTTATTGTAGTCCATAGGAAAGTTACTGTGAGGATTCTGGGTATGTAGTCCTCTAACCTCATAGAGGATTCTGGATAAAGCAGTCTACAGGACAATCTTGCCAAGCATGCTATGTATCTTGGTCCTGCAGCCAGGGTAGTCTGAATTCCTCTGATGGACAGTGTTGAGTCAATTTTTTCATTAATGTCACCCACCTCCTGGCCACTGTCTTCTGGGGAGCTGGGCTTCTAGCTTATGTGCTCTTTGAGTTCTGAAAGATGGGCTGGAGAACAGCCCCGGAATAGCGCAATAGGCTGCAGACTGGGATCCTGTGCTCCTACTGTGTAATGATGACTGAGACACTCTGGACTGCACAGCAGGGTCTGGTTCTGGACTGATACATCTGAGTGTAGGCTAGGATGAGGTTCCCCAGGGTGAGTCTCAGCACCCTGGGTCCTTAGTATGAGGGCTGGGGTGTGCACATTTCTCCACTGAATGAGTAGATGCTGAACCTTCAGCAGTTTCATTCAGTGGGGATGGGTTAGGCTCTGCCATCCAGGTAACTTTACTTCAACTAAAAATGTTAAGATCCGATGAAATATTAAAAGTTGTATGCTATTATTTATTTATTTATTTATTTATATTTTTATTCTTTGTATTCTTTATTTACTTTTTATTTCAAGACAAGGTATCACAGTGTACTTCAGGCTGGCCTTGAACTTACTATGGAGTTGGCCCCAGTCTTGTGGCAATCCTCCTGCCTGAGCCTCCCAATTCCTAGTATTACAGGCTTGTGCCACCATGTCCAGTATAAACTGTATTTCTTACAAATGGAATAAATCACACACAAGCTTAAATATCACATTGTTTTTTTAAGTATGAGAAACCCAGAATAAAAAGAAAGATCAAAATAAATGATACTCTAGATAATAGGCAATAGGGAGACAGGTAGTTCTCAAAGAGACAGGGAATTGTGCTCAGGGGAGAGAACTGGGCTGGGGTATAAATAGCTCAGTGGTGCAGCACTTGAACAACATTTGGGAGGCCCTGGTTTCAATCCTGGCACCACAAATAATTCAACAGAAAACCATTTTTAAAAAGTCATGAATCAAGAAATGGAGATAAACAGGTGGGAGAAGGGCAATTCAAGCTTGAGATGATTCCTGATGGGCAATATTTTCTGCACAGTAATAAACTTCATTACAATTGTCATTTTTTAAAAATACATTTTAAAGAGAATAAAACAAAAGTGAACACAAAGCAAATCAGAACAGAAAAATGCAAGCAACACAGCACTTCACAAGACAACTGGACATCAACAGTAGCTACCATAATGTCTCTTTTCTTTGAGATAGATGAACATACCTTCACACACAATAATATCAAACATAACTAAACAGTTTAAAACCATTCAAAAGAATGAAAGCATTACAGGACTTCAAAACCAAATAATAAGAAATGAACAATGGGTAGTATAATATCTCATTTTCCTCAAAAAACCTGTCTATACCATCAGGCATAATAACATCAGATAAAACACCACAGGATAGAACCAATCAAAACAGAAGAATAAAAGCATGGTAGGACATAAAAAGAGGATGATAATAAATCAACAATAGCTACCATAATGTCTTGTTTCCTTCAAAATAGCTGTTCATCCCATCACAATTAATAAAATCAAACAAAACAGAATAAAACCAATCAAACCAATAAATGAAAGCTTTATAAGATTTGAAATCAATATAATAGGAAACCTTGTTTATCATAATATATCCTGCGCTGCCCCTACCATTTGACAGCATACAATCTAACAAAACAAGACATAACAAAATCAAACCAAGTAAATTTGTGTAATCAATGCAGGAGTTGAAGATAACACAATAGGAAATTGACAGTAGTTTCCACCTTTCCTTCCCAGTGTTTCGTCACCTTTGCACTTCGATTACCTATTTTGCTTTTGGATACCATTAACTCATTCTGCTTCTTATGCTAGGGTTCACACCTAAGAGTTTGAACAGTTTCAGCCATGAACATGATCTCCATTTGTATCCATTCACCTATAGGATCCTTGAGATTATTTGACTTTATAGTTGTGTAGATTTGCACTGCATGAAAGTAACTTATCTTTCTTACCCATTCTGCTTTTGACAGTCAAGTTACTCTTGATTGAATTTCTTGTCTTCTGTCACTTGGAACAATTGTTTTCTCTCCTTTGATTTTCAGCCTGTGAATTTACTTTCCTGTTAAATGTGTTTCTTCTATACAGTATGTCAATGGATCTTGTTTCTTGATCCACTCTCTCTGTGTTTCTTTTTTCTTTGTTTTTGGTAGTGGGGATCGAACTCATGACCTCACCCTTGTCAGGAAGGTGCTTATGCTACTGAGCTAAATCCCCTTCCATCTCTGTGTTTCTTTTTATTGCTGACCTGAGGCTAACTATATTAATGATTACAACCAGCATACATTGGTTTGTTCTGTCCTGTCATCCTCCTGTTGCTGGCCCTCCACTTTTCTCCTTCATTCAATTGCCTGACTTGTTTGGCAATTTTCCTCTGCTGCTTTACTGGAACATGGTCCTCTTAATCTCTTTCTAAAATATCCCTTGAAGCTAGAAGCATTTGGAATTTTCTTGGTTTCACTTGTTAAAAAAAACTGGAAATGTGACTTAGATCTGCTCATGTACCCCTTTCTCTGGGTGATATTACTCAAATTTTTCTATAACAAACCATGTCCATGAATGTAATTTTAAAAATAATATTAAGCATAGATATTGGATAGAAAGTACTTGTTACCTGTTGTATGCTTTGTAGTTTTCTTAATGAAAGATCTGTCAAGGGAGGACACATGGGGTTCAGGGCTGTCTGTGCAATTCATCCCCTGGAAAGAGGATGAACTGTTCCTGATGTTTTCTACTCTTATTGAAGGTCATTGCTTCTTTATTTATTTTAGGTAAAATCCAAGTTTTGACTTTAAAAAGCTTTCATTTGTTTTATTTTTAATTATCAAATACTAGTTGCATATACTTACGGGGTTCAATGTGAGGTTACATATATATATGTATTGATTAAATCAAGTGAAATTAACATATGAATCACCTCATGTATTTCTCCACATAGATGCACATGGACAGATATTTCACTGCAGTTACATCAAAGTGATAATGATGAAGAAATAGCTCTCTTCTAAACTAAAATTCAATCCTGATACTTTTTCATATCAAATTCTGTATGTACTATAATCAACATATTGTGATTTTTCCTGAAGATGAGGAAGTTGCTTTTTGAAAAGCTATTAAATTTTCTAGTGACTCATTTAGGATATTCTGTGTTCAAATTTATTTTGAGTGTTTATGCAGTAAGAATATGTACACAGCATAGAAAGCCCAGCATGATTTTGTTTTAAAGATTGTTTTATTGAGGTATCCCTTGTTGGTTTTTTTCATCAACAGGGATTGATCCCAGGGAGCTAATATTGAGCTACATCTCCAGAAGATGTGTGTGTGTGTGTGTGTGTGTGTGTGTGTGTGTGCATGCATGTGACAGGCACGTGCTAAACTGATAGGCTGCCAGGAATGGATTTTACTTAAATATTCTCCTTCCTTAGTCTCCCAGAGTGCTGGGATCACCGGTGTATAACACCATGTCTGTCTTCTATTCTTATGTTTCAGATGCAAGTAATCTGTAAATACATTCTAACTCAATACATATTGAAAATTTTATTGCAACTCTGTTGAAACCCTATATCACTCTTTACATGCATTTATCTTTTATTTCAGTCATTTTGAGTAATAAAATTTCAATTTTAAAAACTAAAATGTTCTCTTTATAAGGACAAATGTAATGAATTTACAATTGCTTTAATAAATTTCTTCATGGTTGTAATCTCTTATTTAATGTTCTTATGATTTGTTTTCCCTAAAGTTGTTTAGAGAAAACTTTATCTATCTTGTCTGGACAATATCTATTTTAATGATCTTCACATAAAAATAAACTTGTTGATTTTGTAAACTGAGTCATTGTCAGTACTTAATGTTGAATTATTTTACATCTTTTACAATTGTCTTTCCCCTTTGCTTTAAGGGGAAAACTTAATTCACATGCATATATCATTCTTTCTCCTTTTCTTGTCAAGAAACGCAATGGTTGCATTTCATAGCAGAACTCTCTTCTTCATTTTTTCCATTTTCCTTTACATCTCATGGGGTTCTAGTAACTATTTTCTAATACTTGTCCTTATTAGATAATTTATTAGAGTGACTATTGACTTATGCATTGTCTGACCTGTTTACTTCCTTTTAGCATTTAATGAGATTTGTGGTTGGTGTGTGTGTGTGTGTGTGTGTGTGTGTGTGTGTGTGTTATTTGAAGAACAGAATTTCAAAACTCCCTATTCATTTAATGGGCCAGTAGTGTGAGACACAGTCTTGCTATGTAGTTCAGTCTGGTCTTGGTATCATGGTGATCTTCTTGTCTCAGCCTTCTAAGTACTGGAGTTACAGCCATGAGCCACTATACCTAACCTCATTCTTTTTGTTTACAGTTGATAAGTTTAAAATTTACAGAGTTCTCTTTTGTAAATTTCTGAATTTCCAGTACTTCCAGGGTTCATGCTTTCATCAGATGTCCCAGCATTTTAAAGATTTTTCTTAGGGCTCTGATATTAATCTGAGTTCCCTGGTTTCAGATGTTACCAAATACAGAACTTCAATGTGGCATATATATTTGGGTAATTTAACTGCAATTCTTCTTCTGTGCTAGTCATTCCACAGAGACCAAAATTCTCTAAATGTCATAAACATTTGACTTAAAATTATGCTTGCAATTAATTGCTATTTGTAGCATCCTGTGAATATTACTCATGTATTCTGAAGCATTTAATGCATAAGTGTGTGCAGTTTTATTTTCATTTTTTATATCAAGAACAATTTATAAAACCCAAATGTTCCTAATTTATTTCTTCATTCCTTAAAATTTCTTCTTTGTATGTGGAAATTAGAAAGGTCCTTCTGAGGTCAATTTTAACTATAAAATCTAATAATGTACAGGTGCCAATTTTCTAAAGACAGATTAAATTTATTGGTTGTATAACCACAATTAAGGTGTTATCTTAGCCTGCTGCCAAAATGTATCACAGACTTGGTGGCTAATCCTATACTGTTAACTAATGTGGAAGATGAGAAATAAATAAACTACCTGTTTCTTAGTTCATTCTTGACAGTACTTTTAATTGTGTCTTCACATAGCAATAGTGATAGAGCAAATTTCTCTGGATAGTTGTATGGGTAAGGAGCACATTTGTAAGAAATCTACCCTCAAGACCTCTTCTAATTCTAATTACTCCTTCAGCCCATATTTCCAATGCATGAACTTTCATGCTTAGGTTCTTTAAATGAAAATATCAGAGGAACACAAGCCATGAGTTTGCTAGATTAGAAGAAAATCATAAACTGAGACTTTTTCATAAGGACCTGTATGCTCTATATGCAGGCTTAAGGCCTACAGCTATTAACATTTTCTAGGCTTAATTTTTGCTCTAGATGGGATGAATGGAAATCCTTGTCTTTCACACAAGACATCTCCAGGATATGAGTTACAGAATTTTCTTGACAGTCACTGCTCTATATAGGAAATTGTCCTTATTTTACTCACAATACAGGATGAGATTTCCAATGATACAGGCTTGGGAGAAAGCACCACTGTAGCAGTATTAGCAGAGTCATCCTGGGCAACTGCTGCTCCAGCAAAAACCCTAATGAAACTACAAAATTTCACATGTGATGATGAGTAGAATGAAGAAAAATGAAGCTATCTTTATTGGTGTCATTTTCAGGTCACTAACAGAGTGAATTAAAAGTGTGGATTATCCATCTTTCAAAGGGTGTAATCTGAAAGAGCAAGCACAAAGAGACTTAATGGGTTTCTCAAAAGTACATTTTCTGTACCCAAGAAAAGGAAATCAAAGAAAGTTTGTAAAAGTCAGGGTCCAGTCAGATCTTTTCTAAAAATACTCTTCAGAAGATGTTTAAAAAAGTTGAAAGAAGTAACACTTTAATCAATTTAAAGCTATTACTTAGAAATGTTCAGACATGAGATTGTTTTATGTCAACATTTGTTTTCAAATAATTTCCAAATTTCTTTTCTTTTAGATCCCATTTTATTTCTGAGATCATACACTGAAAGAAAATTCCCAGTGTCTTTCTCTATAAAGTGGCAAAAGGAAATGTCTGTGGCCCTTGTATGTTTTCCTTGGTGTTTCATTTCAGCTAGAACTTCAACTTGGATAGGACTTGTCATTATAGAAGGCCATGAAAGTCCTCCATTTCTGTCAGATGTGAAAGCAGAAAAGTATAGTATTTGTAGCATTTTTGAAAATGCTACACAGTATTTTTAACACAGTTAAAAATAGCATTTCTAAAAATGCATCATGTATGGAAAGTATACATGAACAGATTATCCCAACTGGGGAAACATCACTGGTAATTGTGGTTATAATTTACTATGACAGTGATGGCCTAAAGATGTAACTTGTGATGTTCAGCTACATTTAGTGACATGAAGAGTCCAGGTCACAAATTCACAATTGTATACTGACATGACTGAGAAAACTTTAAACTTGACTCACACTATGGTACTCTCATCTTTTAAAACTACTATGAGGTAATTTCAGGCTTCAAAATTTTGACCAGGCAGGTAACTGATTCAGTATTTTGGGCACTCAATCTGAAACAGAGTGGAGAACATGAGAAATAAGGAGACAAATTAGGTGAAGGAGGCCTAAAATGAGAGCATGGGAGAGGCAGTGGAGAAATGCTAATGACCTCTTGGTAGACACAGGTCTGGGGGCTACTTATATTAACTCTCACTAGGGTGGTGTTAAAGTAGATGGTGACACTGGAGCAGGAGTGATGTTTTATCTAGGGATTGGAGTGCCTTTGATGTGAACAGGAATGAAAGCTAAGAGGTCTATTTTGGGTTTGGATCATCAGAAAAAGAAGACAGATAAGGCATCTTTTTATGGTCTCCTCATCATGTTAGACCTCTGTCTGGTATGATTACTGGCAGATTTATGTAGCTCAATACCTATCACTAACCCATTCCAATACCCAGAACACAAATACAATGCTACTTATTGCTTCCATATTTTGCATTGTTTATGCTCTGATTCTGATTGCACAGTCAAAAATTGTACACTTAATGCCTCTTTGATGTGGTCACCTGTGAATTATTTGACATGACTGTGAAGGCTGGGCGTTGCATTGTATACAATGCTGTATCTGTAATAGCCCATGCCTTCCATGGGATATTTCTTCAACAAGTAGAAATGTCCCCAGCAAGAAACAAGCAATAGTATTTTTCCCATGGGAGGTTGTATTTATTCCACTGTATTTCATAGACTTTCATCAAGGCGCATTTTAAAAATTATTCTACTTTTTCCCTATAAATGATGTTTAGAAGCTATACTCGAAAAATACAAAAAATGTTTACACACTTGTTAATAAGGAGGTAAATCTCTTTTTTTTGTATTGTGAATTGAAGTCATGACCTCATACTTGCCAAGCAGATGCTTGTGAGGCTGAGCTAACCTCCTTGCTGGAGGTAAAACTTGAGCTTGGTATAAATGCCCATTAAGGAATCAGTGGGAGGAAATTAATATGAGACAAAATCTCTCCCTAAAAAATCTGACCCAGTGACCCCCACCAAGCTGGGGGAATCAGTGAGCCATGGTGGGTCTATGAAAGGCCAATACAGTGAACCCCACACTACCAAGGAGACTTGCTGAGACACACGTTGCCCAGGAATTCCTGCCAAGTCACCTCCCCACAGCTGGGGGACCTCCTACTGGATGGGCAGCCAATGCCAATGCAAGAACTTGGCATCCAATTACACTGGATTAATACATGACAAGGATAAAATGAAGGATCAAAATGCAACCTCGAATCTCCAACTCATCCTAAACAAGTCCAGGAGATACAGACATAGAAGAAAGTGAAAGTTTCCCCCTGAAATTTCTGAAATGATAGCAATAGGAGTAAGGAAAAAACTCTATGTGGCTGTAAAGGAAAGCAGATCAGAAATAATCACCCAGGTAAAGCAAGAGACAATAAATATAATGAAAGAAATGCTAAGCTTAAAGAAGGCATAGATAAAAAAAGAAGGACCATTGCAAAATAATAAAAACCTTGGGTGAACAATGTCAGAAAGAATTAGTATGTATGAAACATTCAAAGAGATCTTCTAAAATCAAAAATCCCTTCAAAAGGAGGCAAAACTACTTGAACAAATGTGAGTATAGTTTTTCAAACCTCAAAGTCAATATTACACCTAGTGATCAGGAAAATAAAAATCTTTTATCAATAACAAGGAAGCAGAAATAAAAATTCAATAGTTGCAAGATGATGCAAAGAAAAATAATATAATATTCATAGATGTAAATGAAAAAGAAATCAATAGCAATGACATAAAAAGTCTATTTGCAGAAATTGAAAAAAAAAATTCCCAACCATGAGATAAAAGCTGACATTCAGATAAGTGAGGTATCTAGAACTCAAATTATTCATAAGAAAACAAATCCACACATCAGACATATAATAATCAAGATCCCAGAAATTTAGTTTAAGAACACAATATTAAAGATTATTAGAGAAAACAAACAGAAAACTCCATAAGAACCTTCTCAACAAAAACAATCAAGTCAAGAACAGCTTGGAGTGAATTATTTATAGTCCTAAAAGAAAATAACTTGCAACCCAGATTGATGTACCCTGTAAAACTATCTTTCAAAACTGATGGAAATGAAAGATACTTTTGTAGAGAGCAACTGAAGTTGGAGATTGATCACATGTGTGGGGCTAAAACAAGGCCAACTTTGCAAACATAGTGAGCAAAAAAGAAGATACATAAACAGTTGGATCTGTTGTAGCTCCAAGAAAGCAAGGCGCCAAGGCTATCCAGACAAATAAGTCGCTAGGCAGTGGGGTTCAAATTTACATTATTCTTGGGACTGTGTAAATAAATGTGGTACAGTGGTTGAACAGTTCCTACTCTTCCATCAGTACAGGAAGGGCTACATGTGACCCTAGCTTTGTATCTTCTGTATTTTCTGATCCTCTTGCAGTCCTTCACCCCAAGAACCTCAAGAGCTGCAAGACATCTTTCTATGACCACAAATAAAAAAACTTCATCACCAAAGCAACATTTTAACTCTACCTTCTGAGTTGTTGGAATTACAAACATACATCACAAAGCCCAGCAATATTATTTTTTCATGTAAAATGGGAAGGTAAATGTCCACAGGGTAAAACATATTTGTTCAATATTTCAGCAGGAGCTGAAATAACATTACACACTGCATATCTTCCTGTTGATGGTAAGCAGCAGAAATGTGCTTTAGGGAAGTTAGTCATAAATTATAGGGTATAAAACATGAAACTGTACTCTGAAGCATATCATATTTCATGAATTATAGAAGATATTTCAGATGTAACATTATACAACTCTAAGTATGTCTAAGTATAATTAAGAAAAGGGCATGTAACATTACACATCTCTAAGTATGTCTAAGTATAGTTAAGAAAAGGGCATTCTGGGCATTTAAAAATGAATTGTTCATTTGTTTCAATTTTTTTGTAACAATGGAATAACTTCACCAAAAACTGAGTTGTTTTTGTGTTTGAGAACACCTTATAAAACATTTTACAAACTACCTCAACATTAAAATATTTTAAAAATACAGGTTATAGAAGACCAACTAGTACTCAAACAGACCTTGAACCAGTTTATATGCTTGAAAGCATTGGTCATATAGCCTAATATATTAGGCAGTTCTCCTTAGAAATTACAAATGATATTTGCATAAATTTATCTCTAAAATTGGCAAAACAACACAATCTGCATCATAATTTAGTAAATTCCACTTTTTACCAAACTCACTGGTAGCTCTCAGGGTTAGGTTTTCCTTTATGGTATTATTTCCATTTATCAGGTAAAAAGAATAATGATGGCCCAACATTGTGGTGCAAGCCTGTAATCCTAGTACTCAGGAAGCTGCAGTAGGAGGATTTCCATGAGTTTGAGGGCAACCTGGATTACACAGTGAGTTCATGGGCAGGCTGAACTACACAGTAAAACCTTTCCTCAAAAAATATGAATACCAAAGATAAAATGGAAACACAGCACCAGGGAGCAAAAACATTTGTCTCATTACATTCAATAGCAATTACTTTCCCCAAAATAATTTCACTGCTATCACAAATTTTTGAAAGAGTTGTTGCTTATGAATCTTACCATCATTTGTAATTTTAGAGAGATCATTATAATTCATGATATCCTTTTGGAGACAAGTTATAAACCTGCTGGTCTTCAATCAGAAAATAATAGTAATCTGTATTAATTTTGCTAAATATGGAGGAAAATTTACAATGAAATTAAGTCATTGGATTATAAACAAGAAAAGCACAGCTTTGATGGTTAAAAAAGCCAAAATTGTATATAAATGATGCTACTGGCCCTCATATAAAAGAAAAATAGGTAAAATTAGGTACATGATATATTATAAAATAAGAAGGCATCTTGTCATATAAGAAAAATGTTTGGCTAATTTACATATTATAAAGAAACAAATCAAATTTGACCAAAACACATGTTCTCAAGTATGACACAAATTAAAACTATTTTTACACAGAATACAGAGTAAACACACCAAAAATTTAAAACAAATGGAGTCACAAAATCCCAACAATTGACAAAGAGCAATTAAATAAATTAATTTTATTAGTGACCTATACTTGCCAATTGTAAATACTAAGCAAAAATGACATATATACTAACTGTATTTGAATGTAAAAAATATATTTCAATTTACTATGCTTAAACAAGACTCTATGTAGTAAGCTCAAAGTCACACAAAAATACCTAGTTATGTCAAATCAGTATTTTTATATTAAATTCTGCAGGCATATAATCCAGATACTTAAGTGATTTACAGAAAAACATGTGACAAATATATTTTAGGACTATTTTATCTTTGATTGCATTTTCCAGAAATTTTATGGAGAAAATCTGACATCAAGCTTATAATATTCATTATTTTTATAGTTTTCCACTGCCTGAGAAATTTTCAAAGTGGCTTAAGTATATAGTTTCTCTCCAGTGAGATTTCTTGTACTTATTTAATAATAGACCTGTGTAAGTCCTACATTGATTATATGAATAATGTTTGTCCCTGATGTGAGTTGTTTCATTTTTTAACAATCTCTAGACATGCTAAATGTTCTCCTACACTGCTTTCATACATAGAATTAATGCAAGATGTGAGTTCTTTCACGTGGCTTACAATAACCTAGTTGCTAAAAACTTTCCTGCATTGCTTAGGTTTTCTCCCCAGTGTGAGTTCTTTCAAGTTATTTTCAAGAGTCTTGCACACTGAAAGTTTCTCATAATGGTTATGTACAAACTGCTGGCTTTTCAAGTGTGAGTTTTTCTTATCTTTGACAAGCAACACACATGCTGAAAAGTTTCCTAAATTGCCTACACACATAGGATTTCTTAACAATACAAGTTATTTCATGACTTTGACAGGTAATATACATGCTGGAAGCTTTTCCACATTGCTTACATATGTAGGGATTTTCCACAGTTTGAGTTTTTTCAGGTATTCTACAATAATTTCTTACACTAAAAGCTTTCCCACATTGCTTACATACATAGCATTTCTCTCCAGTGTGACTTCCTTCATTTATTGTACAATAATTTTTACACTAAAAGCTTTCCCACATTGCTTACATACATATGGTTTTTCACATGTGAGTCCATTAATGGGTTTTACAGTTACTAGACCTGGTGAAAGTTTTCCCAGATTGCTTATATACATAGGGTTTATCCCCAGTGTGAGTTCTTTCATGAGTTTTACAATTACTTTGTACAGAAAATGCTTTCCCACATTGCTTACATACATAGGGCTTCTCCCCAGTGTGAGTTCTTTCATGGGTTTTACAGTGACTAGATGTGTAGAAAGTTTTCCCACACTGCTTACATGCATAGGGTTTCTCCCCAGTGTAAGATCTTTCATGGGTTTTGCAATTACTTTGTACAGCAAATGCTTTCCCACATTGCTTACATACATAGGGTTTCACCCAAGTGTGAGTTCTTTTATGGGCTTTACAATATTTTTGTGTACAAAAAGCTTTCCCACATTGCTTACATACATAGGGTTTCTCCACACTGTGAGTTCTTTCATGTGTTTTACAATGCTGTTGTGTATGAAAAGCTTTCCCACATTGTTTACATACATAGGGTTTCTCCCCACTGTGAGTTCTTTCATGGGTTTTACAATATTGTTGTGTACAAAAAGCTTTCCCACATTGCTTACATACATATTGTTTCACCACACTGTGAGTTTTTTCATGGGTTTCACAGTGACTGGACTTATAGAAAGTTTTCCCACATTGTTTATATACATAGGGTTTCTCCACACTGTGAGTTCTTTCATGGGTTTTATAGTGGCTGGACTTACAGAAAGTTTTCCCACATTGCTTACATACATAGTGTTTCTCCCCAGTGTGATTTCTTTCATGGGCTTTACAAGCACTTTGTGTAGCAAATGCTTTCCCACATGGCTTACATACATATGGTTTCACCCCACTGTGAGTTCCTTCGTGTATTCTACAATATTTTTGTGTACTAAAAGCTTTCCCACATTGCTTACATACATAAGCTTTCTCACAAGTGTGAGTTCTTTCATGGGTTTTACAGTAACTGCACTTGTTAAAATTTTTCCCACATTGTTTACCTTCATAGGGTTTCTCACCAGTGTGAGTTCTTTGATGTGTTTTACATTGACTGGATTTGCTAAACATTTTACCACATTGCATACATACATAGGAGTTCTCTTCATTGCTATTGTTTCATGGATCTCAACATCATTGGGTGTCCTTAAGGCATTAACATTTTCCTTATATACAAATATCTCCTCTGTAAGAGGCATTCTTTCACTAAGATCAGAGTAGAACTTTCCACACTGGTTATATTTATAGGTTTTTTTTGCCAGCCTTTGTTCTTGCATGTTTCTGAAATGACTGGAAATCATTGCAGGATAGTCCATGCTCATTACCCTTACACAACTTCTCTTCTGATCCCATATATTCAGATGTCTTCAGTGCAGCATGAGCTCTAATGGGCATATTTAGTGACAAATGCCCAATCAAGGGCTTTCTGCAAGCAAGGTCTTCCTCCGGTCTGAAGACAGCTTGTTTTATGTCCACATTAGCATGGGGAGTCAAAAAAAATGTTTCTTCATATTGATTCCAGCCTTTATTTGGATAGCACTTCTCAACTTCTTTATTTCTATAGAGAGATTTAAAAAAAAACATTTGCAATGCAATGGATCTCCATATTAATCATGTGGCACAACTTTGGATTTGTTGCCTGCTAAGAGGTTCTCACAATGAATTAAATAAATGCCATGGAGGATATGATCACGTGAGCAATTTCCAAGAGTGGCATTCATTTGGGAATTTTTAAATTGGTGTACTTTATAATCCAGACAGCTTACTTTCATTTTGGGCATTTAGTACATATGTATATCACATACTGATCATTTTAATACCTTTTCTACAATCACTCTCCCTTCTCTCCTTACCACATTTATCTTCCTAAAAATTCAGGCTTCCCCTTTTTTATTTTATTCCTTAATTCATATTTTTGTTGTCTCATGTAAGACCAAACATGTGACCTTTCATATTATGTGTCTGACTTAGTAACAATACTAAAAAATGAAGAGCCACGCATTTCTTTTGACATGATATCCTTGATCTTTATGACTGATTGTATACCATCATTTTTCTTTTTCTTTTGAGTTCTGGGAATTTCACATGGATCTTAGCACTGAATTACACCTACAGCCTTTTTATGTTGTATTTTGAGAGAGATTCTCATTGATAATTAAGTTGTTCAGTCTGAGCTTCAACTTGCTATTCTCTTGAATCAGCTTCCTGAGTGCTGACAATATAAAAAAGCCACACTAAATCTATCAAAAAATTTTCTTTATCCATTCAAATGATGGGCATTGATTATGTTTGTCCTGTTTTTGAGAATGTGTGCATGTATCATCATAATGTGATGACTTTAAATCTTTTGGCCCTATACTGAGGAAAGGTATTCCTGGATCAACTGAAACTTCTACTTGTAATTTTTGACTTCTCTGTATGCTGCTTATCATAATGTCTACAGCTAAAATTCACACCAGTAATGTTGTAGGATATCTCTTATGTATTTTAAAAAATAAAAAAGAATTTAAAAACATGAATGGACTCAGTTGTCTCAAGGATGAGTTGAAAACACTTGTTATTACAACATGAACATTCTTATGTACTTAGCTTCTTCAAGGTTAGCATTTTTTTCGATACTGAATGTCACATATTCACATATGTACATAGATATGGTGAAGAAAGGTTTTAAAATTCATTTCTTATACGCTATTGCATTACACTAAACACAATTTAATGCATTTTTTGATGGTTATCATAAAATAACTATTTCTATATTTCTGTTACACAGTGTCACTTGTTACACTATATCAGTACTTAGTTTCCTATATTGGAAATATTTGAATTTCCTGTATTGGGTTTGTGTGTTGAGTTATCAGGTTATACATACTAAAACTACATACATCTTTGGAGAATAATTGTGATTAAATGTGGATATTAAATAAATTGGAATATGACCATGTTTCCCTGGTTTTGATATTTCTGTCCATACATCAAATGATGAGTAGTATTCTTTCTCCATTTCAGTATGGATTACCTTGCATTTCTCCAGTAATTTTTATACTCTTCTTCAACTTCCCAGTTATCCAAGACTTTTCCTGAATTAAAGACATGGAAATATAAGGAGACACTGCATTATTACAAAAAGAACTGAGTGATATTTGTGGTATAGTGTAACCAGGTTTGAAATAGTCCCAAAATATTTTCATGTTCTATATAATGAAACTACACAGAAGAGCAACAGTGTTTTCTGATTGTGTAAATGAGAGAGTCATATTGTCCTTACCTATGTCAGACATGTTCCTAAAAGTTTCCCTCATGACATCTCTGTAGAGCTTCTTTTGGGACCAGTTAAGTAAAGCCCACTCCTCCATGGTGAAGTCCATAGCCACATCCTCAAAGCTCACTGCCTCCTAAATGATCAACATATTTCTTGAAGGAAAATTGAGACACATATCTTGGGATACCTCAATTTTTTCATAAAAAAATTGAACTGAATCCAGGTGTAGCGGTACATGTCCATAATCCAAGCCTCAGAAGATGCTGAGGCAGGAGGATCATTATGAGTTTGAGACCAATGTAGGTTACTAAGTGAGCTCAACATCAGCTTCAACTGCATAGTGAAACCCTACCTCAAAAAAAATAAATAAAGGTAAAAAACACAAACAAACAGAAACAATTCAACAAAACTGAAGGGGGAGCTGAAAGCTTCAAATAGCAACTCTATATCTTGATCATCATGTTCATGTCAATGTACATTATTGCAGATAGCAATCTTGTTGCCAGATTGCTGCTTATTGCTAAAGCAACAGCAGAACAGCAAGGGTACATAGCAAGGGTGCCTGTGCAATATCTCAAAAGCAGCACTCATAGAGGGAGCCTACATCATTACCCTCCACAAAACATGGAGGCAGATGACAATCTACTGAATGGTTTTGATAAACCATACATGATATCTCTTTTCAAATTTTATTATTCATAGATTGAATCCTTCTTTGATTGTACGTAGCATCTTGACCTTTGAGCTTCTTTTATAAAAATGAGTATCAAATAATGTCTATGAGTAATATTTAATATGTTAATGGAAACTTGTATTGGAATAATCTATGAACACTTAAAACACAGAAAGAGTATCATTTTATCTTAGAGCTCAGTGTCACCAAAGATTCATAAGAAATTCTAAGGGGATATGGAAGATTTATGAGGAGAAATAGATAAATACAATGTATTATATGTACTGAAACCCAATATATTACTAGTTATTGGCCACAAAAGGAAAACTTTAGCCAGGTATGGTGGTTCATGCCTATAATTCCAGCACTTGGGAAGCTGATGCAGGAATAATACAAGGGGGTTGGAGGACAGCTTTGCCTACCCATTAAATTCAAGGTGACACTGAAACACAAAGTGAGACCTGCCTCAACAACTGAACAAAAAAGATAACTTTAAAAATTGTCATTTAGTGAATAGCATTTTATATTTGATAAAAATTTAAAGCTGTAAGGCATATAAAATTCTAACAATATTCAATACATTTTAAGCAAGAATATTGATAACCACTAGGATTTATTATTATTAGAGACAGTGACAAGTGGATAGTAGAAAAGTTAGACACTGTTCAATGGGTCAACACATGCATAGAATATTGATTCAAGACATGGCTGAAGCTATGTGTCTCTGCAGAAAATCATAGCCTGTTTCATTTATGTTCCAGGATAAACAGGTATGTGCTTGGAAACCTGGACTGTATATTCTTCTTGTACAATAAGTTACATACTGAAGGAAGAAAGATAAACTTGAATGTCTTGACAATTCATACTAAAATAACTCTTACATGTGAAAAAAGTATCTCCATAGGAGAAAATAAACTAACTACCAGAATTACAAAGATAAATCAAAATACATGTAAATCATGAAAAAGAAGACATGATGAAAAATATTTGCTATGCATGAAGTATAAAAATGTTCTATAGTGAGTAAAGATCAGTGAACACAAATCTCAAAAAAGGAATGCAACAAGTCTAAATTGAGAAAACATGAAATAGAAAACAAGAATAAAATCTATAAAAAATGGGGTTTTGGAAGAACACTGTAAGGAAGCAGACATTTGAAACTGGTGAATAACTTGGTATACTTCACAACCATTTTGTTTAATTTGGAGCTCATCAAAATCTGCAGGTGCCTGACCTTGTGCTGCTCTCTAGAGAAAACACCATGCTCCAGGAATACCTGGAGATAGACAAGATGCTTTTCAAGTAAGCTTGAAAAATCCCGAATCATTTGACCAATTGAATGGGCAGGAATGTACTTTGCCCTTGATTCACACGTCAGCAGTTGTGAACAATAAGACATGCAAACAACACTACAACAACAAAGAATGGAAATATTTATCTTGACAATATCTAGAATAATTATTTGTTGAAAATTCAAAGAGAAGTAACTAAAAGAACATTTTTCATAGAAAATCACACATAGTGAACTTAGGAAGAGCCACCAAAGTGAGACAATTGTCATTCTTTGGGCAAGGGAGGTTTGAGTCACGTAGGGTTCAAGTCACCTAATACTCTCATCCATTGCCTAAGGTTCAAATATAAAAATTTCTGAATATTCCCAGGATATACTGTAACTCCCCAAAGTAATGGTTTAGAGTTTGTGGCCTCCATCATTCACAGATTTTTCCTTAAAATTTAATAATTGTTCACAGAAACTCATAATTTTGAAGAAACAACAAATATTCTCCACTTTTTTGTGGGTATCCATGCAGATGTAAGTAGCCAGTCCAAGAGCAGTCAGTTCTCCTTAGGGCTAGTGATAAATGGCTGCTACTCATTACCCATCTCTGGTAGATGCACCAGCACTTCCACATCAATAAAGGGGTGCTGTACTGCATGTAGCTATCTCTACTACTCATCTTGTCCTTCTTAGAACCCTAAGATGCATGAGATGGCACCAAAATGCCCTGAATCTTCTAAGGCTTTATTAATGCAGTATTACATTTCATTACATAATTACAGGGGAGATTGCATCTTTAGGGTTTAAATAATGAAAAGAATCATTCATAGGCAATTTTCCTGACCATATCTGAAATTTGCAGGTCTTCACAATACATGAGTGGTATTGTAATGTAAACTAATGTATTTCATGGCCACAAAGTTCTGGGGTTCATTGTATCTACACTGTTATTATTGTTAAATCTTACCAAGAGTTTTGAAACTAAAATTTATTGTAAAATATTTAAACAGTATATAACCACAGAGAAAATATATGTAAATTTATATCAGTCTAGGCTGCACAGTAAGACTTTGGTTTCAAAACAACAAAATCACTTCTAAATTTTTCTATACTTCATGACATGTAATCAAATTTTCCCTCCATTTTTCACTACAGAGTTCACAATTTTATGGTTAAATCATGAAAATGAAATTTTAAGACCTTAAGTGATTTATATTTTATTCAAGCAACATACTGCAAAGGAAACAAAAGAAAGCTAGTTGGGGAAGAAGGCTGCTTAACTTTAGCTCACAAGGTACCCACACTCAGAAGGCTGAACACACTCCTGAGGATTTGCACAGTACACTGTGCCCATGCAGCCCAGGGTGGCCCAAGCACAGGTGGTGAGACAGAGAATAGGACAGTCAGGTAGTTTAAATCTGGAGCCTCTTCCCCTCCTACTTTTCTCATCTCACAGGGTGAAATTTCATGTCCTCAGTTTCAATTGAGTAGCAACAAATGTCTACTGTCAGTTGGAAAAATATCTTTTTTCAAATTTTCTTTGGAATTCTAGCATGTGCTATTTGATGAGTGCTAAGAAATTCCCCAACAAAACATGTTGGGTCCAAAATCACTGCACCACCCAGACAGATCACAACTTTGACAGATTCAGGTTGCTCCTTCAACATGCTGCTTCAAGTGTATATTGTTTTCCAATGCATGTGATGTTGCTTTTCATTATGAAACACCATTCTGAAGTCATTAATTGGTGACACATGGAGTCACTGTATTAAGAGAAATGAATATACTGCCTCAAATTGGCTTATGATGAAAAGGGACAGACATTCCTACTTTTGGAGAAATTATGATAGATTTAGATTCTCTCCTCCATTTAAAAAAACTACAGTATACACACACTTAACATCAAATTTACAGAGACTTATCTAGGAAAGAAAGTTGCAAGGATGTCTGTCAGAGTGGCACCCACACTTTCACAATGGAAAGAAGTCACAACACTTTTGATATAAAAATATGAAGTGATGATGTTTAATTAATAAATTTATTTATTTTTGGTACCTGGTATCAAATACAAGACCAAATGCATGCCAGGCAGGCGCTTATACCACTGGGCTAAATCCCCAGCCTCATGATGTTTAACTTAACCAAGCAGTTTGATCATAGTTTTATTTGGTAATCCACACATGATCAAATTATTCTTGGAGCCTAAGGCAAGGAGATGAGAGCTTCAAGGTAGTGAAATCTGGTGTCAATTTTAAAATAATGATAAGTGAAAATGTAAATGTCCAATGTGTTCCTCAGAGTGAAGGTCCTGGGCCAAATCCCTGCATAAAAAATGCTTTGTAATACTTTCTGTTTCCATATACACCTCTGCCATTATACCTTGAGAATGTTGTCCAACCAATTTTTAAGTTTAAAACAGGGATAAAATTTCCAATTATGCCTCCCAAATGATTAGGTGAATTTATCAATAGAAAAAGAATTATTTATATAACTTTATATAAATTTCTATCTTTCTTTCAAGCCTGCAATTTTGAGTCATTTTCAAACAGAGCCAGCATAGAACTTTTAATTTCATAATAAGCACATTTTAAGAGTAAAGCCATGTTTCTGAAGTTGATTTTGCCACCAACCCTCATCTCCTGTTTTCTCACATTGTATCTACTCCATTTTTCTCCTCCCTGAATAGAACACCATTTTGTGCCTAATTTTTTTTTATTTTTGTCTTTTTGAGACAGGTTTCACAATGCAATTCACACTTGTCTTGAATGCACTTTGTAGCCCAAGCTGGTCTCAAACTTGCAGCAATCACTCCTGCTTAAGACTCCTGAGTGCTGGGATTTCAGGCTTAGGGCACCATTCCCAGCCTATGCTTAATAAGTGACATGATTTCAGACTGACAATTGATGATATCACCCTGCTGCAATATTTCATTTACTCAGTGTCCTACCTCATTGACCATGCCAGTTTTTAAAGAAAGAACTTCACTTTGTAGTTCAGATTGGCCTTAAACTCACTATGTAGGTGAGTCTGAACTTGAACACTAAACAATCATCCTGCCATTGCTCCCCAAGTGTTGTAATTTCAGCCATCTACCACTATGCTTAACTAACACATCATTTTTAAAAGAAAATCTAAAAACTATCTGTGAATGATTACAATTATGTGAGAGATGGTGCATTTCTATCTTTTCACACATTCACTTATCATTTGTGGATGCTCTACTTCAAGGAGATTCAGTTTTGGTTTAACAGTCAGCCCTTTTTGGAAATTTTTGTTCATAGCATCAATTTCATTGTTCCTTTTTCACTGATAACATTTTGTCCATTTTCTGCCATTCTAAATGAGATTTATTTATATGTTTATTTAATTGCTCTGGATATAACAGTAGTTGAAGCATGCTTGATAAAAACCATGCAACTTTGGAATTGTAGAGAAGTGTTTGGAAATTTTGGAATTTACTGCCATCAAAATAAAATACAGAATGAGAATTTAAGAGCCATTACCTAACCTTTTAAGTAATTTAGCATAGTTTGGTATCTCTGCCACTCTCCTTTTACTGAGATAAAATATCAAACACACAACATAGAGAACTTTACATTAGCCCAATTTCAGTTCATGGTCTGCTAGATCCAATGTATAAACATGACACCAAGTGGCATGGTGAAGGAAAAAAATACTGCAGCTATGATGCCTAGAAGGAGGGAAAGATGGGAAGAGCAGCAAAGAATAACACACCTTTCCAGGTCTTGCCTCTAGGGACTAATTTCCAAGTCTTCACATCCAAACAGAAGATCCAGACTGAAATCACCAATGAATGAACTCACTGATGAGTAAAGGGTTCACACAAATCAATCAAATTCAAACTCATAATACATTTTAAACACAGTGATAACCCTAGGCTCCTACTGGGAGTAAAACAGGACAACCAGCACTGTAGTTTTACCTACACAGAAACCTCACACATGCCTCATGAGTCTCCCCTCAATCCTGCTCACTGAACAGCATAGAGAAGTGTGGGGCTGCAGGCATTAAGCTGGTACATGTAATGGTAAGATCACCTCACTGGGTAAAGGACAGCAGCTCATGGCAAATGACTCAGCCCCACTCACAGGGATTTAAAAGTGTATACAACAGACAGGTGACAAACAGAAACAATGATTAGTCACCCAATCCTGTGAAAGGTCTTTCTAACCACTTCCAACCACATGCTTGGCATCTATTACAAGACTCCTCTTATGGTTGGCCATCTGATCTTGTTTAATTGGCATATTAGGGACTGTGGTTCACTCAGGACTTGCCCTTGTTGCCACAATAGAATTCGTAGTCAGTCTAAGTCAGGCTGGGAGTCTCTATTCAACACACTTGGAGCTTCTGACTTGAGTGTTTGATGAAAGATTCTATGTTCTGGCCTGTGTGTCTCACTGGACAGTTTGTATGACAGTGATTGTTCTGTGTCATGCAGAGCTTCTCCATTTTTGCCCACTGATTCAAAAGTGAGAAGAAAAGCAATACAATAGGTAGTTGAGTTGAGTCCCAAATGTCTCCTATAAAAAAAAACCTTTCCCAGTCTAAGCTTCCTCCTTGCAGACTCTCTTGAGCCAGCCTGTGTTACAATTGGCTTGATGCAGGAATTGCTTCCAACTTTACAGAACTACCTGTGTCTCTTCAGTATATTCATGGACATTTTTCTGTTGTCTCTGAATATAGGGTCACAACTGTGCCACTGAAATTCCAGATACAGTGTCACATAGAGAAAACTATTAAACATAAATAATCTGGGACCAGGAAAAGGCACAATAGATTGTAAAGAGAAACAAATACATTGTCTGAGGTTTTCAGGGGGAGAAAATTAAATGAGCCACTAGCTGCATTGTGAAGTGGCAGCTACATCATGATTTTGAATAGACCCTATTGTAACTCTCCTTAGTCTTCCTGCCTTTCCCTACTGACTTCCTCTTTGCTAAATCATATAGACCAAGCAGCCACAGCACAGACCTCTGTCCTGGCTAAGGTTATCTCAAAAATCTCCTCTCAGCACTAAAAGCCACTCCTGGTCTCCACCCCTAGCACCAAATAAGAAGCAAACTTCAAACCTAGAAATCACCACCTACATATTGTCCAGGCACCCAAACCTGTGGGTCAACACTCCAGAATCCATGTCAGATGATGTTATCCAATTAATAAAGCTTGTTTTCCTCATTGTCAGCCTCAGTTGAAAATTCTCTGTGTCTCACTGCAACAATGACACAGACTTTCTTGAGTCTATCTACATATTTTCAGTACAGAAAATAAAAGTGCCAAAAAAGGAATTTAACTTTTTAATCAACAAAGAAGCTGGTATAATTTGATGACAATATTATATAAAGCAGTCAAGATGAAAGAAAATAAAATATTTCAAATGCCTCAGACAGAAAACTTACTTATTTCAAGGTAAGAAAAAAGTCAAAAATTCTTAAAAGTAATCTTAGGTGAATCAGAATAATAGCGTCAATATAGACCCCTTAAATCAATTCTCCGTGATGAAACAGGTATAGCTAAGAGCTTAACACCATAAAATCTTTATAATGTGCTGTTTCCTCTTCACAGATTGAAACTTCTATTTTTCAAGATATTAAATTCTGCACAGTAAAGTGCTCAACTGGAGTCATGTGATGGGTAGACTGATTGTCAATATATTGGTTTATGAGATACCTAGGATATTAGTAAAGTACCTGTCTGGGAGTGTCTGAGAAAGGGAAGCCTGTATGACTTTAGCAATTACCTTTGATCCCTGGTCTCTTCATCTCAGACTCTTTCCTACTCAAAAATTTCCAGTGGAAAGTAGAAGGGTTTATGCTAGAAAGCTTAAGGAACTGGAGAGCAGCATCCATACCAATGGCAGATACCAGAGCTCCTCCAAAAAAAGGAGATACTTTGGGCCCACCCTGCCACTGGAGAATACTACAGAAGCCCACACCAGGCATAAGCTGCCTGGAACCTCCCACATGGGCCCTCCCTGCCACCAGGAACATCGCAGAATCCCGTGTCAGGTGAAAGCTGCCTGGAAACACCCCCACAGGCCCACCCTGTCACTGAGAACATCCCGGAAGCCAGCCTCAGGTGTAAGCTACATTGAACCTCCCCTGTGGGCCCTCCCTTTCATGGAAAACATCACAGAATCCCAACTCAGGTGTAAGCTGCCTGGAACCTTCCCTGTGGAAATGTCCACCACCAGGAACATCACAGCCCACCCCAGGATGAAAACTGCCCTGGACAGCTCCTGCTTGGACTGCTCTCCCACCTGGAACATCAAAAGACCCCAGCACGCTGCAGTCAGTGTGAAAAAACTTGGAACTTTGCTCCCAGGCAGCAAAACTTGAACTGCAGTGGATTAACTGTGTCAGTGTGTTGAGTATGCCCCTGAAATAGAGGTTGCAGTGGATAAATTGGGCCAGGAGTAAAACCCCCTCCAACTAACTGTAAGACATTGGTGAGTCTGAAAAGAGTGTGTGTGATACCCTCCTACACATACAAAACATCAGGCAGAGTGAAAAGGACAAAACAAAAAAGCAAAATGCAGCCTCAAACATATAGTTCAACAGAAGCAAGTACAGGAGACATTGAAATAGAGGACCCCAAAAAGTAGCACACTGGGAATCTCTGAAAAGATAGTGAGTGAAATAAAAAAACAACTCCATCAGGGTATAGAGGACATCAAATTAGAAGTACTCTCCTATGTAAAGATATAAATAACCTTAGTAAAGGAGGTATTGAATGCAGCTAAAGAAGAATAGAGAAAAAAGTACATGAGGATGGGAAACTGATTGAAACTTTGAATGAACAATACAGAAAACAACCAGAATTTATGAAACAAACTCGAAGAGACATTCAAGTAGCAAAAAATTCTATTGAGAGTGTGAAAAACCACCTAAAGAAAGCTGAGGATAGGATTTTGGACCTTGAGGACAGGATCTCAATTAAGTGATCAGGAAAGGATAGAACTTTTAAAACTAACAAAGCAGCATGAAATGAAAATCCAAAAGATTCATAATGATGCCAAGAGCAATGATATAAGATTAATGGGGATTAGTGAAGATACAGGAGTCCAGAAAATGACACATGTAAGGTATTTACTGAAATAATAGCAGATTTCCCAAGCATGGGGAAAGAATCTGATAAGCAGATAAGTGAGGCATATAGAACACCAAACAGTCACAGTCAACATAAATCAACACCCAGACACATAATAATTAAGATCTCAGACATACAGCATAAAAAAATACTAAAAGCTGTCAGAAAAGACACAATTCACCTATCAAGGAAAGCCCATTAGAATCACAGCAGACTTTTCAGCACAAACCCTCAACTCAAGAAGAGCTTGGAGTGACGTATTTCAAGCACTGAAAGAAAACATTCTTCAACCCAGACAGAGGTACCCAGCAAAACTTTCATTCAAATTTAATAGAGAAACAAGATACTTCCATGACAAAGAACTACTGATGAAATTCACATCCACCAAACCAACCTTAGAAAGAGTAATGAAAGACATACTTGACAAAGACAAATATGGCTACAATTGCAAAAACAACAAAAGACTGAAACCACCACGTAGGATAAGCAATTAAATAAGGGGAAAAACAGAAAGAAACAACTGGAACAAAACATGGCAAAGCTGAGCCAGTACATATCAATGATATTTATAAATATAAATGGCCTCAATTCACCTATAAAAGAAATAGATTAACAGAAGTGATCAAGAAACAGGATGCCACCATATGCTGTATACAAGAAACACATCTGACCCAAAAGGAAACTCATAGATTAAAAATCAAAGGATGGAAAACAGTATTCCATGCAACAGAAAAAAGCAGGGGTAGCTATTGTATTTGCAGACATCATGAACTTCAAACCTAAAATGATTAAAAGAGATAGAGAAGGTCACTACATACTCATTAGTAGAAACATTCAAGAGGAAAAATAACAATGATAAATATATATGTACCAAATATAGGAGCACCCAATATATAAGACAGATACTAATGGACATGAAAAACCAAGAGCAAAATTGTAACACAAGAGCAAAATTGTAACAGGGGTTCTTAACAACCCATTGTCATAAAGAGATAGATCAACTAGACAAAAATTCAGCAAAGAAATAACAGAACTGAATCATACCTGTGAGCCATTGGACTTAGTACATATTTTCAGAGTGTTCTTCCCAACCACATCAGAATACACATTCTTCCCAGCAGTGCATGGGACACTCTCCAAAATAGACCATACATTATCCCATAAAACATTCTTAAGTAAATGCAAAGGTATTGAAATCATACCATGCATAATATCTGAAAGTAGTGCACTGAAATTGGAAATTAATGGCAAAACAAATTGTATAAATATATGGAAATCAAATAACAACCTTTTGAACAACCAGTGGGTTACAGATGAAATTAAAGAAGAAATAAAGCAATGCATACAATTCAATGACAATACAGAAACAACATACTGTAATCTGTGCGATGAAATGAAAGTGGTCTTAACAGGGAAATATATAGCAATAAACTGTCATATCAAGAAAACAGAATGAGCACAAATACACAACCTAATGCTTCATTTCAAGCTTATAGAAAAAGAAGAGCAAGCTAAACCACAAGCTCATAGGAGAGAGGAAAGTGTAAAGATTAGAGCAGAAATCAGTGCAATTGAAACTAAACAACAATACAAAGAATTAATTAACTGAAAAGCTGATATTTCAGAGAATAATCAAAACTGACAAACCCTTAGCTAACCTTATCAAGAGAAAGAAAGAAAAAACCCAAATTCACACAATATGAACTGAAAAACAGGAAATTATTACAGATCCCATGGAAATCAAAAGATCATGAATACCTACTTTCAAAATCTGTACTCACATGGAGTGGAAAACACAGAGAAAATGTGGACAGACTTCTAGAAACATATTTCAAGAAGATATAGCAATTTTGAACAAACCAATATCAGCTATTGAAATTGAAAATGTAATTAAAAGCCCAAAGAAAAGCCCAGGTGTGGGTGGATTCACAGATGAATTCTAGAAGAAATTTAGAGAAGATTTGATGCCAATGCTACTTAAACTCTTCATTGAAATTGAGAAGAAATCAATCCTCCCTAAATCATTCCTGGAGGCAAGTATTAGTCTGATACTAAAACCAGAGAAAGATCCAATCAAAAAAGAACTATAGGCCAATCTCACCAATGAACATTGATGCAAAAATTTTCAATAAAATACTGGAAAATAGAATGCAGAAAATCAGCAAGAAGATTATATATCATGACCAAGTGGAGTTCATTCCAGGAATGCAGGGATGGTTTAACATACACAAATCAATGAATTTCTGTTCATACCAATAGAGGCAAAACCCAAAACCACATGGTCATCTCAATAGATGCAGAAAAAGCTTTTGACAAAGTCCAACACATGTTCATCACGAAAACTTTTCAGAAACTTGGAATACAGCGTGTCTACCTCAACCTTATAAAGGCCATCCATGAAAAACCAACAGCCAACATTATACTAAATGGACAAAAACTGAAAGCTTTCACTTTAAAATCAGGAACAAGACAAGGATGTCCACTATTTACACTCCTTTTCAATATAGTTCTGGAAACACTAGCCAGGGCAATCAAACAAGAGAGAAAAATAAAAGGAATAAAGATAGGAAAGGAAGAAGTTAAATTATGACTATTTGCAGATGACATGATACTCTATATAGAAGACCCAAAAAACTCCTTTAAAAGACCAATAGAGGTAATAAACAAGTTTAGCAGTGTATCTGGATACAAAACCAATGCTCAAAAATCAATAGCATTCTTGTACACAAACAAAAAACTTATTGAGAGAAATTATGGAAATATTTCTCTTTAAAATAGCAGCTAAAAAATGAAATATTTAGGAATCAACCTAACAAAAAATGAAAACACCTATATGCTGAAAATTATACTACACTGAAAAGGAGATTGAAGACAATATTAGAAAATGAAAGGCTAGTCCTTGCTCTTGGTTGAGAAGAATCAAAATTGTTAAAATGGCCATACTGCCAAAACTGTTACACAGATTTAATACAATCTCACTCCAAAAACCATTGACATTTCTCACAAATCTAAAGAAAACACTCCTAAAATTCTTTTGAAAACAGAAGAAACCTAGAATAACAAAGGCAATTCTGGGCAACAAAAGAAAGGCAGGAGGTATCTCAATTCCTGAATTGAAACAGTGCTATAAAACCACAGAGATAAAATCAGCATGGTACTGGCAAAGAAATAGACCTAAGGCTCAATGGAACAGATTAGAAGATGAAAGCACAACTACAAAGACACTCAGCCACCTGATATTTGAGAAAGGGGCTAAATATGTCCACTGGAAGAAGGATAATCTTTTTAATAAATGGTGTTGGAAAAATTGGCTCTCCACATGCTGAAGACTGAAACTAGATCCAAGCCTATCACCATGCACAAAACTAAAGTCTAAATGGATCAAATACCTAAATATTAAAATAGAAACACTTAATCTACTGCAAGACAAGGTAGGAAGAAATCTTGGGGACATAGGGGCAGGCAGAGAATTCATGAACCAAATGCAAACTGCACAGGAAACACTTCAAAGAATCAAAAAATGGGATCTCACATTATTGAAAAGTTTCTGCACTTCAAAGGAAATCACCAACAGAGTGAAAGGAAAACCAACAGAGTGGGAAAAAAATTTTAATCAGCAACCTCTCATACAAAGGACTTGGGTTCCAGAATATATAAAGTATTGAAAAACATCAAGCCCCCAATTCAAAGACCCTCTCCAGAAATGGGCATCTGAGATGAGCACACAGTTCTCAGAGAAAGTTAGACAAATGACAAATAAATACATGAAGAAATGTTTGCCATCACTGGTCATTTGAGAAATGCAAATTAAAACAGCATTGAGATTCCACCTTACTCTGGAAAGAATAGCTGCTATCAAGAAATCAACTGATAACAAATGTTGGGGAGACTGCGGGGAAAAAGGAACACTGCTCCACTGTTGGTGGGAATGTAGACTGGGAAAGTGCAACCTTTATGGAAATCCATATGGAGAATTCTCAGAAGACTAGGATTGGAAGCCTCATTCAATCCAGCTATTCCCTTTCTGGCTATTTTCCCCAAACAACTGAAAAGTTCATATCACAGTGATATATGTGCACCCATGTTCATAGTGGAACAATTTGTGATAGTTAAATCTGGAACCAACCAATATGCCAACCTGCTGCAGAGTGGATGAAAAAGATGTGGCATTTTTATATAATGGAATGTTAGTCAGCTATACAGGGATGATCTTGAGGCCTTCATAGTAAATGGAAACAACTTGTGACTATCCTCATTAGTGAAATAAATAAGAATCATATTTATAAATATCATATTGTGTCTCTTGTTTAAAAAGTAAATAAGATCTACAAGTGCAATAAAAACAAAATGTATAATTGCTATTGTAAAAAAGAGAGGAAAAGAAAGAGCTCTAAGGGATATAACTGCATGTATGTTTGAGTGTGTAAAATAGGTGACCATATTGCTGAATCTTTGTTGAATCTTTCAGCAGAAATGTTTGCAGTCTCACTGTTTGAATATCTATTATGTACCTTTAACTTTGTATCTTCAACAACTATATCCTAGATGACAAAATGTAATTTATAAACTAGTGATTTCTTAGTGTTTTTTTCTCTTTTCCCTTTTTTTCTTTTTCTTTCTTTCTTTTAGAATTCTGTATTGTTGCTACCCTTTTTTTCTGTTTTGCTTTTTTTCTTCTCTTCATTTTTTTGAGGCTCTCCAGTAATTTTTATTCACTTTACATTGTGTGAGCACACACTATGATGAGGAAAACATGAAAAAATAGTGATAGAAACTATTTCAAACTAGTGATTTCTTAGTGGGTTTTTTCTTTTTCCTTTTTTTTCTTTCTTTTCCTTTTTTTTACAATCTGTATTGTTGCTACCCTTTCTAAAGAAAATTTTAAAATATGTATAATTGCTATTGTAAAAAAGTGGAAATAGGAAGTGCTCTAAAATATATAACTTCCTGTATATTTAAGTGTGTAGGATTGAGAATCATATTTCTAAGTTTTTGTTGGATTGCTTAACAGATCTGTTGGCAGTCTTACAGCTTGAGTGTCCAATTTGTGTGCTTTAATTTTGTAACTTGAACAACCATTTCTAAAAGAATAATATCTAATTTATCAACTAGTGATTTTTACTGTTTATCTTTTTTTGAAATTCTGTAATATTTCTATGTTTTTTCCATTTTTTTCTCTTTAAATGAAAAAGGAGAGTATTATTATTTTTTTGAGAAAGGGTCTGTCTATGCAGTTTCAATCTGGCATTGAGCTCATTTTGTAGCTTAGGCTGGTCTCAAACTTGCAATGATCCTCCTGCCACAGCCTCCCAAGTGCTGGGATTATAGGCATAATCCACCATGCCTGGCACAGGACAGACTTTCTTTGTTCCTTTTTTATTGAATCTCAGGCAAAAGCTGATTGGCTGATGCCTATCCCAAGCAGAGTGGAATTTTGCAGCTCAGTTTTTGCCCTACAAGCTAATCATTCACATGCCAAAACTTTACTATGTTTCTGGTGTATCCATTAAGGAGACCTATCATAACTAATGGTCACCTAAATAAGTCTTTCTCTAATCATTCTTTTCACAAAGGTTTTTTCACATGTACATATTTTAGTCTAAAGCCATTGAATGTGTCAGATAAAAAGGCAAACAATTTTTAGCAAAAGCACTATGATAATGAGTCACCTCCACAAAAACAACAACCCCCTAAGCTATCTGTACATGAAACATCTGTTGAACATGGATTTAAAGCATGAGAACAATTTTTCATCCTGAAAAAACAAAGACAGCAAAGTTCATGTTTAAATGACAGGATTTATAGGTAAATGTGAAACACATGTGAGTTGCACACTTTTTTTCCTGAGCATGGAAAACAGGAATACAACCTAAGTCTCAAGTAGTCATTTCTGTAATAAATCCTAAGCATCTTAGAAGTTTCTCTCTATATCAAAAAGTATAACTGTCTTATATTTGAATGTTCTTGAGTTTGAAACACATTATTCAAATTATTCATTTCAAGCCATGTAAATGGACATATGATGACATTTCAAGAGTACACTAGGGTCATACTTTTTGTGGCTATTACCAACGCCTGTCACAGCACAGGAACAATGAAAACATGCACTGAATACTATATTTGGCCATATTCTATGGATTTAGATCCAAAAGCTTCTACATCACTACAGAAGAAAACAAAGAACAGAGGAAAGTGGGACGTATGAAATGGAAAGAAGACAGATGGATGGAAAAAGAAGAAATATGGAGGGCATAATGTCACTATTAATTACATGTCTGGTGAAAATATGCTGAGCTAAGAGTTTTATGGATTATGTGTTCTTCCTGTTGTTCTGATCCTTGTCCCTGAGGCAGGATATGAGGGAATAGACTATAGCATGAAGGGCATTTCAAAGAGTCTCTTTTATTTCCAAAATTGGGAGAGAGGTAAGTGACAAAGGAAAAGCCAGAGTGCTTTTAAAGCTACAGTCAGATAAATGCACTTGAGGAGAAAGGTACATATCTGCTGTTCCTCAGCAGAGTGGATCCTTAAAATTGCAATTATCAGACATGGGAGAACACAGTGTCAACTAAATAGCTGATGAGGCTTCTCAAATGGTGAGTATAATTCCTTACTACAATTTAACATAACTTGAAAAATGTGGCAGAGACAACTTTGAGTTACATTTAGACTCATACCAAAAAAGTTACAAAGCTTCTATTGCCACTAATATGCTACAACTGAACAAATCTGTCTGAGTTACTTTCACACCACTGTGATATAATATCCAACACTCAAAATTTAAAGGGGAAGGTTTATTTTAGTTGACATTTTGTAAAGTTTTCAGTCCTTAGTTGGCTGGTTCCAAGGCAGGGTAGCTTGGTAGAGGGGCATAGCACGTAGGAAGGTTGCTCATGGCAAGGCATTGGGAAGCAGTGTGCCACCCAAGGAGAAGGAGTGATAATAACACACAGTTCTAGGCCACACCCCAGGGACCAATCTCTTCCAAACAGGCTTTATCTCTCAACATTATGCCTTGCTATAAAACCATCAGTAGACTAAACTAATATCACACCCATGATTCAGTCATCTTACAAATAGACTAGAACACAATGCTTTGGGAGAACATCTATATTTAAACAATAACTACAGTTAACTACAAAAGAGAATCATTATGAATATTTGGGTTAAAAGTAAAACAAATATTTTAGTGATTTTAATTTTTGGTTCTTGAGATGAAGTACTCTAATTCCCAACCAAGCCAATCAAATTCTTCTGGTTAAATCATAATGTAAAATTTTTAAATATTCGAGGTACTTTCTATTCTTTACATGTGACTTGCTGTAAAGAAGCACTAGGGATGCAAAACAGGGAAGAAGCCTGCTTCACTGTAGTTCAAAAAGTAAACCATGCCCAGGTTAAACACATTTCTGAGTTTGCAAATCACTCTCACTCTCACTAAGCAGCCCCAGATGTCTCACTCCCAGATGATACATGAGGAAGATCTGAAAGCCAAGAAATGTAGATTTAGGACTTCAACCTGGCCTACATGTAAACACCCTCCAAAGGTAAAACTGCTTTAATTTCCATAGACTTAACTCTGCACAGAGACTCAACCACAGTTATCAGAAGACTGAGCTATTCCTTTTCCTTCTGAACTCAGGTGTGTTGTTTGTTAAGCACCTAGCAATTCTCTACAAGGAACTAGTATGCCCCAAATTCAATACTCCCTGTATCCAGAGATACCACAATTCAAACAAATTGAAATATCAGTCTTAATATATTGTTTAAAAACCAGATTTCATGCCACACCATGTGCTGCTGAGTTTCTCCTTGATTCATTCAGGTTAAGAAGAGATGGCACACAGACCCATTTTGGTAACATATATCCAGACAAATTGTCTCTAAGAGGCTTATAATGGAAAGAGATAGACATTTGTACTGTTCAAAAATTATCATAGATACTTTTAAGGTCCCAGTTCCAGAATCAGAGGAAAACACAATTTAAAGACAACATATCACATAACTAATCTAAAATTTACAGACACTTATTACAGCCAGAAAACTTCAAGTATTCCTTTCAGACTGGCTGTTACAAATTCTCAAATGGAAAATATTACTGTACAACATTCTAGACATAAAAGCCAACGTGATTATTTTTAACTGAACCAAGCACTGTGATCTTGGCAAGTAGAATGAATTTTAAGTGTCCCACCAGAGCTGAGCTTGGTGATCCACACCTGTAATCACACCACTCTCATGGGCTGTGGCAAGGAGATGACAAGATAACTCTTTACAATGTATAATACAGTGAAACCACTGTCAAAGCATGCCACCACCACCACCACAACTAAGCTCTAAAGTTGGGCACAGCTGAGTGAAAATGCCCTGCACTCAAGTCAAACTATTCATTCAATTATAAATCATGCTAGTCCACTAAATTTTTAATGCACAAGAAGGCTAGATACAATTGTTTTAGTTCCAATTTTGCCTCATGTAAGTGTTTAGGTAACAATAATGAAAGACAGCAAAAATAACAAAATTAATCTAATGTTTCTAAAGTTTCTTTTTTTTGGGTCTCTAATATTTGACTGAAATTCAACCCAAGCCAGCATAAGACATCTAGTTTAGTGTCACACTAAAATATTTTGACCTCAAAAGTAAATATTTTCTAAACCAAGAGGTGACATTGTCACACTCAATCAGCCCCTCCTTTCCCACATTCTATCTACTCGTTCTTTATTCCTCCCTGCCCTACCTCCAACTAAGTCCCCAGTTCTAACATGATTCATATTCAAATTCATACATAGGATACATGAATTATATCCTAAAATTCATATTCATGAAGACATGACATTTGGTGCTTAAACCCCACAGCTGTACTGTTGGTATGAAGAGCTAGCTGAATCAGCATTTCATTATTTTAAAATTCTCTGCAAATGATCCAACACTGTATGAACCATGTGAGAGATAGCATTCATTTCTCTTTAAACTCACACTGAAGTAACATTTACATGAGGATAATACACTTCAAACAAGAGTATCAGTGACTGGGTAACATGCAGTCCCTTTTGGAAATTTGTCATTTGCAAGATTACTTCATTTTTTCCTTCATAAATCAGTAATTTCTCCTTCAAATTTTTGACATTCTAAACAATAAGAGAAACTTTCTTTTACTCTTGTTTCTTTCAACATTGTGGATTAAATAGTGAAATTTAGCAAGCTGATAACTGCTCAATCACTGAAATGCACTGCCAGCAATAGTAATTTTTTCAACTGTTCTTGGATATTATCAACATCACACAATGATTTTTACATTGTGAAAAAGTAGTTAGAAATATATAGCCATTTACTGGGATCACAATAAAGATCAGGACTAAGGACACATTTGTGGGTTTGAGACCCTATATTGCAAACATGTCTTACATTCAGCAAGGATACGTGCTTTATTCAATTTCCTGTTCCTGTGATGAAATATCCCATACCTTCGACATAAAGATTTTATCACTCAGTTTCAGTCAATAATTAGTTGGGAATAAGGCAGAATGAGGATGGCAGAAAAGGTGCCAAAAAGTAGGGAGGGAAGAAGGGAGATAAGATTTAGCAGGGAATATAATTTTCTGGATCACACTTTCAGTGACCCATCTCTATCCAAGTTCCCATTTCTAACACCATATTCAGTTAGGCCTAAGCTTGATCCTAAATGAACATAAAAAAGCTACCTGAATTTGAAATGGAAAATAACATGATCAACAAAAAGTACATTGAGAATAAAATGCAGGCCAGGCATAGAGGCACATGCCTATAATTCCAGCACTCAGGATGCTGAATCAGGAGGGTTGCTGTGACTTCAGTAGAAGACTGGGCTACAATGTGAATTCAAGTCCAGACAGATCTGCAAAGAAAGACCTTGTGTAAAAAAAAGAAAGTAAATAGAACGAATCTGACCATCATATATCATTGTCAAGCCTTGGATCTTTTAAATGTGCTCAACACACATGCCTTGATCTGTGATTGGGGAAACATATGTTTCACAATACAAAATTCATAATGAACTGCTAAATACCTCATGAACTTTATAAAATATAGTATACTGTAAATCGTTGGCTATTCACCATTTGTGTCCAGTTGCTTGCAAGAGAGTGACCCATTACTGCTCTCCACAATCATATGCAAGTACTGTATCACATAACACTAGTGCTTAAGAGCATGAGTCCCAAATAGTCATTTTAAATACACAGCCACCTGTCACAGAATCATTACTGAACAAGTACTGTGCTATGCTTACTATATTTAGCTCTGGAGTGAGTAGCCACATGGCCACCCACTCAGGATGCTTCCAAGGAATCTGGGAGTTATTCTCATTTCCAATAAAAACTGTTCTAACAGCCTCACTTTTGTTTATAACTTTATTTCACAATGTTGGAGACCATGAACTCTTTTCTTTATCACTATGAGTAGAGATATAAATAATTATGGTGATAATTTTGTGCATTGCTGACTATGGAACAAAGGATTTCACTTCAAGTTTGGCAATAACTCTATCCCTTGAGTCACCTCACCTGCAATGTTAAACCTTTCTTTGGATTATCTAGCTCACATCAATGCCTATTATGTCTTTGGTAATATGGGGAGATATTGTAAATTTAGTAATTCACTCTGAATATAAAAATATAGAGGTCTGAGATGAGTTATGGCTATTAGATTCTGCATCACAGACATTCATAAATCTCAGATCCTCCAGGTCTGCTGCTAAAAGGGATGAGGCCAGAGTCTTAGCATAACACAGTTGCATTCAGCTCCAACCCATACCTGAATCAGCTTTTCCCCACACTCCTCTGCTCTCTCCAGATTGGTTTAGCTGATGCTGTGCCTGTGGCCACCAAGACAGCATTGTGATCAGAGAGTGTCACGGTTGCAACAGGATGTAAGAAACGTAGAAATAACCCTGATCAAACACAGGGAAAAAGAGACAAAAGCAATAAATACCTAGAGAACTTCAGGATCTGGAGCTAAGCAGGGAGCTGGTAGTTCCTCTGAGTAAGTTCTGGTCACTTCCTTTCAGATATCTTCTAGATTTCAACTCGGCCCTGTCTACTGTCCCACAACATTACCATAGCGAGGCTTCGGGGTCTCCTGGAGTCCTTTCCAGAAGTCACACAAGTTAGCCCATCAAGCTCTCTTGACAGATCCTATGGGATTGTTTATTTAATGAGGTGGGCCATATGCTCAATTTTAGTTCTTCCATTCCAGTTTGCTTTTCTTATTGCACTGGGAAAAATACAGTAAGAGTGGTAAGGCATAATTCCATGCCTTCTTGTCTTAGGGAGAAAAACTCCACTGTTTTACCACTAAGTGTGATATTGGTTGTGGGATTTTTGTAGATGCCCTGCATCAGCTTATGGATGCTTTCCCTTATTATATATTGGATGAGTTTTCAGCTTGCATGTTATCTAATTTTTCCCAATGCTATTTCTACATCCCTTAAGACAACTATTTATTTCTTCTTTAGTTTCATTGAAATGCCAAGTAATTCTCTATGTATGTAGGGCTGGTACTTCAGGTGGTAAAAAGAATTTACCAATAATCAAAGAATATAGAAAAAGAAGAATTTATACACTGCAAGAGAGCATTGGTAGGTCTAAGAGAGGACTGCTTGCTTCCTGAAAGTGAAAGACTGAGATTTTTATATTTGATTTTAAAGAGATGAGGGCATCTTTCAGGATCATTTAACTAAGGAAAACTTGAATCAGGGCACAGGGTTCCTGTTGTTCATCTATCTGTTTTGAGGAAAGCAGGTATTGTTTGAAGACAAACACAATGTTTTTGTTTGAAAGGGTCCTGTGCCTTTGGAGTTGCTAGAAGCAATCCTTCTGGGTAAAACTGAAAAACATATGTAAAGATTCACTAGTTACTGGTCAAAAGGATAAGAATTTTATATATGGAATAGGGGAAAGATGGTATTAACATTTGTTAAGCACTTAGATCACTTGGGAATATGTGCATAGTTTTTGTCCATAGTTCACCAGGTAGAAACTTGATGCTCTAATACAAGTGCTAAAGAAACACTTGTAGGGTGACCATGATTCACCACAACATGGTGAACTCCACTGATTGATTTTGAAATGCTGATCTAAGTTGTGTTCCTAGGATAATTCCCACTTCATTGGTGTGTATTAATTTTTATGCTGTGAGATTCATTCTGTTTAAATTTTAAGTCTTTGCATCTATTTATCTGGGGTATTGATTTATAGATTAATCTTCTGAAATGTTTTCTGTCTTTTTAAAAAATCAGCATCTTACTGTGCAGCTCATGCTGAATTTGAGCTCACTATGAATATCTCAGGCTGTTCTTAAACTCATAATAATCCTCCTCCATCAGCCTTTTATGTGCTGAGGTTATAGGCCTGTGCCACCATCACCAGCTATTCATCTTCATTTTTCAAAACTGAGTACTATTAGCCTCAAAATGAGTAGAGCAATATTTCATTTTTTTGTAAATTCTGTAAGATTTTGTATAAAACTCTTATTATTTCAGCCTTAACTGTTTGGCATAATTCAGTAGCTGAAACATCTGAGCTTCAAGTGGGTGGGGAGGTATTTAATGGGATTTTTGCTTTAAGTGTATCAAACTCTTATATAAATTTTTTAGTTCTTTTTTTTCTTTCAGGAAATATGTTCATATCACAGTTATTGAAATTATTTGCCTTAATATGTTTCTGCTCTCTCCTTATCCCCTTGTACTTTTATTTATTTTTATATTTTATTTTATTATATCTATATTTTTTATTTTTTGGTACCAAGGATTGAACTCATGACCTTGTTCTTGATAGACAGGTGCTTATGCCACTGTGCTAAATCCCCAGACCTCCTTTTTTCCATTTAAAGTCTGTAATACATTTAGTGATATCTCAATTGCCAGTTTTAAAACATATTCCTTTGTTGGCATGGAAAATGCTGTCTGTAATTTCAATCCTCTTCATTTCACTTAAATTTGTTTTGTGGCTCAGATCATACATCTGTCTTTGAAAAATCCTAAGTTCTCCATTGGAGAACAGGAAGAGGATGAGTGAAGGCAATGAAGGAGGGTGAAATGAATCAAAGAGTGCATTAATAAAAGGAAAATATTTTTTCATGTCCACTTGATACCAGTAACTATTATTCTTTTGTTATTGTAGAGTGACTTGTAATGTTTTCTTTTTTCTATGAAACTAAAAGAGGATCCTGGTGTGGAGATGCATACCCATAATTCCAGCACTTAGGAGGCCAAGTCAGAGATGTTGCCTTAAGTTTGAGGCCTGCTTGAGCTATATAGTGAGTTAAGATGCAGACTGTATTGTATAAGAAGAACCTGCTTCTGTAAAGCAAAACAAAAAAAAAGAGGGACATTGAAATCACTATATTTGTGTATTTTTCCATTTTATTTCTATCAGGCTGGCTTTGTTTAGGGTTGTTATGGGATTATAATAAATTGCCACATTTCTCATGAAATGACTTGTATTTCTATTACGATGCTTTATGCTCAGAAATCTGCTTTGCTTTTTATTTAAAGCACCACTACAACTTCCCAGATTAGTATTAGTGTTTTTTCAGGCTTGTGGTCTTTGAGGGACCAGGAATTTTAAAGGACCTCCTGACACCCCACCCCAGGTACCAGGGCCCCTCACCTTCTCTAAAGAATAGAGAAGTGAGGGAGAAGCTGGCTAAGAGTTAAGGGTCCCCAGCAAAGAATGTGTAACTGAGGTCCTCTATATCACTGCCCTGCAGAAAGTGGAAGTCAGAAGTGAAAGTAATATGAGGCAAAAGTTTACTTATAATACTGTAGAGGCATGGAACAGCTACCAAACAAGAGGAAGAAAAGTTCTCAATGGTTAGAGGACCACTGTAGTTACACATATGAGGATAAGATGATTTCGCAAAATCATCTTAATTGGAGTCTTAGCCTTTGTTTCTGGCTTGAGGAAATGTCAGGAGTTTAGTGGCACAGAGTACATATAATAATTTTACAGGAGCTAGCTTCCCTAAGTATTTAGTTTACAATAAACTTGTATATGCACAACCGTGTGCTATGTGATTCCTACCTACATTCTCTTTTAAGTGTCCCTAGATTAGCATCTATACTGTAAGCTTAATTTGTGCTTTTATAATCAAGTGGATTCTCTGTCTACATCAGTATAGAAAGAAAAATCATATTAACCAAAAACTACAATAAAAATGATTCATGGCCAAAACAATTCTGGAAAATCAAGTAGATTTTCCTTATTTAGCAACTAGATCCTATAACTAGGTCATTAATTGAGCTGGTTACTAAATGAGGAATTTCATAGAGTATGTACATTTCAATATTCAGAACAAAGAAATGGTTAAAGGAAACTCTGACTTGATGACTTTGCTTTTTTACTTGCAGAACATAAAATCCAGAACTGTAATGTAAAGGTACACTACTGTACTGTACTGTACTGTACTGTACAGTCAACTAAAAATCACAATATGGTAGTTTACCAAACAATGTACTGTACAAAAAAAGACATGAAGGCTCTGTAGGCAAGGTGTACAGAAGTGTATTTTTACAAAGACATTTAAAAGTCCAAATGGCATGTTACAATTCTGAATACAATGCCTGTGTATAGTTATTTAATAGGTAAATCATTGAATTAAGACCATATGTAATGGATGCTATAGTGTGTAGAGGTTTGAAGAGAAATAGGTTATTTATGTAGTCTTGAAGCTCCCATCACTTGAGAATGTGTTGGCTCATGCCTCTTCTGTTGATTTCCACTCCATCTTGGTCTTGCTTCATGCAGACTTTTTACCCAGAAGAGTCAACACATAGGGCTGGTTTCTGTGTCTCTTGAGCTGCAGTGAAAACTTCTTCTAGGTCCTCAGCCCTCATGCAGGAATTACTCTGTAAATAAGTTGGGACTTGTGTACTCTTCAGCCTCACCATAAGCTAGGCTTATCTTCCCGCCCAACCCATCCCAGGCCTCACCAACCCCAGGCCTCTCTTTCTTGAAAATGCTGCCCAAAGTCTCATTAACTCCAGGCATCACTGAGCTTCTGCCAGCCTGTGCTCAGCTATCTCTAACAGGATATCCACTCAACTTGGTACCAGGCCCAGAGAAGCAACTTACTTCTCCAAGAATTACTCCTGTCTTCTTTTAGTTTGAGAAGTAAGCCTCCCACTCACTTTGTGCACGTGCACCAAGCCTGCTCCAATACTGACTCCATGGCCACCCAAGAACTCTACTGCCAGCCCTTGGTAAAGATTTCTGTTTTCTGTTTTGCACACATGGATGCTCCTTCAAGTCCCCTGTTGATGTGTCATTTTGCTGAACTCCCAAACTCCTCCCCCAGCCTGACCCCAGCCAGACCCCAGCCAGAAAAAAGTACTTCTGATTCTTTGTTTTCACAGGGACTTGAGTCTCTTCTGCAGCCCTTCTGTTCCAGAAATAAAGCCTTTTTCCCTTTATATGTCTCTCACCTTCCCAGCAAACCCACCACAGGCATCTCTAACCCCAGGCCTCACTTTCTGATAAGCCTGCTCCAGACCTCAATATCCTGAGGCCTTACCAATGTGCCAAACCTCTCTCAAGCCTTACCAATCCCAGATCTAGCCTTCCTGCCAGGCATGCTCAAGGCCTGCATTGGACCTCAGTAACCCCACACCTCATCTTTTGTAGGGCCATCAACTCCAGGCCTTTCCTCACCAAACACATTCCAGGATTCAGAAACTCCAGGCCTCATCATCATGCCACCATCCTAGGCATCACTCAGGCTTTAGCAATGGAAGTGTGAGATTCTTCAGAAAAGCAGTGGCCTGGGGGGTGAGAATACTTAGGGGAGACAGGGAGGCTGATGGAGAGAGGGCAACCCACAGTCAGGTACTAGGGTTGGGCTAGGGTGAATGGTAGTTAGAGTTGATGTTAGGTGTTGATTGGGCTCAGGCTAGCCTCAGCATTATAAATACATGTATGTTGGGGTTCATAATATTGCTTGGCATATCACTGTTTATTGGTCACAAGCAGGTTATCTCAGTTGTCAAACCAATGCTGTTTTTAATAGGATAATGCAATTCTTAGGGCAATTTTATCTCATTACCTACCCTGCCTGTGAGCAAACTTCTAATTCACAAATTTTAGATTCAGACTACTTCTGTATATTCCTGTATTAACTAATAACTTCAATTAGCTATTTGGAAATTTGTCAACATATTTGTCTGAGTTTTTACAACTGATATTGTATAACATCTCTTAGACACAGTTTTGTTCCCTTAAAAGACAATAGTAGTTTAAAATGGGATATAACTCTATACAGCTGCTAATATTTTGGGAAATATTGTTAGGAAAATGTAAATAATTTATTATCTTCAAATCTGTGTTTCACTGAATTTATGTAGCATATTTGAATTCTCTTATCTATAATCTCTCTTTATATTGAGTGTCTCAGAACCATATTTGCCTAACTGTAAGTTCTTTAAAACAAATTTTTAAAAATTTAATAACACCTCTGTTATCCTTTTTCTTCCATTTGTCTCTTGGGACAGGGTCAATCCATAATTCAGGCTCACTATGTAGCCCAGGCTGGCCTTAAACTCAGGGAGATTCTAAGTGGTGGAATGACAGTCATGTACCACCACTCTAAGATGAAACCTTTTGTTTAACAGCAACTATACAATTCTTATCAAAACTTCAATGCCAGTCAGTGAAGACTGTGTCACAGTGGAGTACAATGGCCTACTTGGTGTTCAGCTGTTACAGGCCTAAGATTCTTAGGGCACCTTGGTTAGGTTATCAGTAAGCATAGTTTTTCACAAAATTTAGGAGTACTGGAAATATATGAATTAAGAATGATTTCATCCTTTGCTTGTTTTTATACTCAGTTTGGCATGCATCCCAGGAAGCAGGGTGTCTCCATCCTTTGCAGTGTCAAACCTGTGAAAGGGAAAAAATTTGCTCAGAGGAGAAAGCTTCAGAGTACCATGCTCCAAAATGGTGACAGAGGTCACATGAGGTCCCAGAGTGGCAGCAGCATAGAGAAGCTTTCCTCACAATCAGGTAAACAGAGCCCAGCGATCCAGGCACTGGACTCCTACAACCAAGAGAGAGAAAAGCTTGGCTACTGATCCAGCTGGAAGAAAACCTTGGTGGCATTGACATGGTGCTGATTTTAGGTGCAAGGAAAATACAAAAACTCTGAGGGGTAAGATGGTTTCCACATCAATTGCAAACGGCATGGGAGGCCTAGCACTATGCCCCTGAGAAGGCAATTTGTAAAATATAAGGTGAAGCCAAAGGATCAGTGGAGGTGCCCAATGTTTGGAAAAGCTGGGAAAGTGGATCATTCAAGGAAAGCTGAAAAAAGCAAGGAGAGAGGGTTTAAGAGAGAAGGTGCAGGAGATGAAATTCCTGGAAGCATCATGGGGGTGGAATCACACAAGCCTTTTGGAGCATGCAACCAGATTTCTTCAAATGCTGAGCATGCAACTCTAGGACTTAATGTGCACCCTGCTGGAAGTTAATTTGGTTTGTTTCCAATGCTTTATATTCCCTTGTTTGTAACTTTTGCAATGGTAATGTTTATCTTGTGACTTTGCATTTCAGAAATGTTTAAACTTGTTTCATTCATACAGGGGATTACAGGTAAAATAGTTTGCCATAAATATTGGAGGAGACTTTGGACTTGGACTTCTCAGCAATGCTGAAAATGTTAGGACATTGGGAACTCTTGGAGATGGACTAAATGTCTTTTGTATAAAGGATGCATTGAGTCTTTGGAGGCCAGTGGTGTAATGTCATGGTTTATTTCAGTGGTCTCCAGCCCTCTTGCATTTGCATTTACGATTGGTTCATTTTCTAGCATTTGTATTGATGGTGCCTGTGATACACCTGTCCAGGGGTGGATCCAACATACAATGTAATGGCTGGAAGAACACATCTCTCTCTCACTTGCTGGCTTCCCCCTTGATGTTTACAGCCAACTCAGTATGGAATGAAACGTCCAAAAACTGTAAGAAATAAACCTTTCCTTTCCAAACTTTGGGCATCAGGTATGTTGTCTCAGTAACCAGTGAAAAGTAACTAAGATAAACTTAAATCCTTTTAAAATGTGTACATAATCTGTCTGAAACTCCCAAACTTCCCCAATGAGGTCAGAGACAAAGGATAAAGAAAAACTTTGATTAATAAAGAGTTTTTATGTAGAGTATAGACTTTTATAAATATTACAGCTGAGGAGTACAAAGTGGAAAAATTATACAGTAGTTAAAACATTTGCTGTGTAAGTTGTTAACTTTTACAGGAATAATTACTGCTAAAAGTAAATCTTTAGACTAAAGGAAAATTTATGCCATTTTGAAAATGGGATCTAATTCCATAAATGAAGCTGAACTAAACATAAATGTTAGTTCCAAATCAATTCTGTCAGTAGAGACAAACAGAAAAACCTCCAACTTTCTATTATAAATTGTGTAGCATGATCAAACATGATCATACTGAATTTTTGTATTTTTCTTGGTACAGAGGTCATATATTCTAGTTTTATTTTTAAAGAAAATTTTTGAAATCCCACAAAACAACATTTTCTATCAATCATGAATGATTTTTTTCAGTACTGCCTGAGATTTCTTTATTTTATTTACTTAACAGCAGATAAACTTGATTGCTTTTGTATGTAAGGTTGCTTCCACCTGAAATGCTGTCACAAGCACTTAGGAGGAATCTACTTGTACATGATATTTTTAGAGTTGACAATGCATTAACTTATTTTATAAACTCTTAGACTAAATTTTTGGCCTGTAATGTGTATAATTTCATATCAACCATCTCTTTAAGTTAGCCTATAAGTATTGTATAATTTTCTGCTTAGAATCATCTGATCTAAGCTCATAGGGGTTTTCTGCCACTCAGGTCCAGATTTTCTTCATACCATTTATTTATCAAACTATTTTTGGCTTACATGACTAGCCAAGTTTTGTATAATACAACCAATTATTGCTCTCACACTTCAATTTTACATGAGGAGATCTGGAGCCCATTGTAACAAAATTTGGGGGAGATTTCTAAGAAGATTTAACAGAAAAGTCAACATTTTCATTGTAAGGTTGAATGTACCCAAGAGAAATAATGCCTACTATGTCTATTCTAAGTCTGTTGTGTTGAACTATTCTTTCTACTTATTTGTTGGGGCTCTGAATAAAACCAGGGAGCTACATTTCAGTTTCATGTGCCTTTTGTATGAATAGAAAATAAGCAGTTACTGTAAAGTGCTTTGCAGACAAAATGGGAAATATCCTGCAAGATATTTAAGTAAAATGAATTTAAGACTGAATTTAAACCTTTAAATGAATTAAAACATTAAAATTCCTTTAAATGAATTTTAAACATATTTTAACAAGAATTTTGAGAAGATCAGAAATTATTTTGAAAAAAAATAAAACCTTTAAAATAACTTTAAATTTTGTTAAGAACAGATAACTATCTTAAGCTTTATTCTTTTAAACAGATATTTACATTTTTTGTCTATTAGAAGTAAAAATATTTTTAGAAAAAAATTTCCTCTAGAAATATTTCATTCAAAAGTTATACATGTTACAACACATAATCAATTTATAACAGAAACATACCACTTATGTTTAAAGAGTATGACATCTCTGATAGGTCATCAGTATGTTCAAATTATGTGATTAACTCATATCTTGTCTCAAACTGTGATATATTGATGTGACCATTGTATATTTAAGAATGCACACATTTGACATATTTTAGGTCAGAAACACACGCAATCATCGCTTTTGAATCTTACAATGAGTTGCAGTAAAAAGCAAAGTGAGTTAAAAGTAAAATACCATTTTAAGTACTTTATTATTTTAAGCAAAAACCATACAGATAATTACATAATAGCAATTCATCTATGATATAGAAGCCATCAAGTCTTTTATTATCTCTTAAATCTAGTAGGCATCATAACCAAGCACATTAGCAAACCAAGTCACTTATAGCTATTAACTTTTTATAACAATAGATTTTTTAAGTTAAAAAGCTTATTATTAAAAATTGTGCTTATATAAATAAACTGTCTTTAAATGATGAACAGATAAACTTGAGATCAGTTTGAGACTTATTTGTGCAGGTTATTTTAACTAGTTGACCTGTAACTTGATAAGAGTCTATTTTTAGACATTTGATTTACATTAGTACTATATACCAGACAAATACATCAATAATCCATGAAATTGTTAAGATTTAAATATATTATCAGTTATACATTTTAAGCAAGGAATGTATATATTTATGTTTAGCAAATATCTTTAGCATTTTAACTTAATTGTACATAACTGAGAGAATTTATTTATCTGTTTAATATTTAAGTTTTGTATGATCTTTAAAATGAACATTATCTGACAAAAAAGCTAATATTTTAAAAGTTTTTTGTAAAGAAAAAAATTAAAATTTGTCTATATGTCAAATTACTATGTACATGCATTATACCAGAATAGTATTTATATATTTTGAAGTTTTTTGGGGGACCTTTGAACTTGAATCTTTATATTGATTCCCAATAGATTAATTTATCACCAAATTTTTATAAGACTAAAGGTGAACTGTCTTGAATGTCAATGATGCCCATATATGAATCTACTTGAAAGGCTATGAAGGAAATTATTTTTTGTTTGTTTTATTTTTGTTACCTGGGATAAAACTCACAATCCCATGCTTGTAAGACAGACACTTATGTCACTGAGCTAAATCATTGGTCATATAGAGGAAACTGTTAATTGTGGACACTGAAAATGGCAAAGCACAGAAAATCTAAAAATATCAAAGAATTGTTGACAGAAATATTTATTTTGTTTTAGCACCTGCTGGTGTCATCATTTGAGAGTTGATGGAGTTGTTACTTATATAACTAACTAATGACTCAACTTTTTCTGGAAATTAGGAAGCAGTATACTATTACTGGAGAATGCTTACTTAAATGTAAATTGATATACAAGAATAAACTGCCTATTTTTAATATAGACAGTAAGAAAACTCTCAAATGGGCTTTTATAAGATAAGGTAGAACAAATAAAAGGTTTTAAAATTGTTCCCATTTTAAAACTCATAATTAATGATAAGAGATGCCTATTATTTAACTCACCTTCTGATTAGAATAATGAAATAGAAACTGTCAGGTTCTATAACCTAGTCTTATTGAAGAAAGCAGTCTTTAGAACATTTTAGAATAAGTTAATCCTAACACTAATGTCATGCTGGTATGCAGCCCTCTATAGAATTTAGAAATAGCTTAATTTGTGCCTTTGCTTGCTAGTTACTAAAAAACATGATTTTCATTCTATTATCAGAGATTCAAATGCCATTCACACTCTAAATTAACTTTTAAAACTATTATCTAGCAAGATATCATTATAATTCACTATAATCTCTACCTTTTTACACTAATATCTAGCAAAAAATAGGACCCCTGTTATGAACCAAGAAGCAGTATTTATACAGACTATTGCTATATATTATTGTTTGAGAAGATAAATAATTTAAATTTTAAAATAAAGGAATGATATATTTCTATTATTGGAGTGTTTAACTCACTGTCATTTTTTTATGGTACCAGGGATCAAACTCATGACCTCAGAGTTGTTTGAGCCACTGAGCTAAACCTGCAGCACCCATTGATTCTAATTTTTGTGTGTGTGTGCCAGGGATCAAACTCACAGCCTAGTGCTTGCTGGACACATGTTTGTCTTGCAGAGCTAAATCTCCAGTCCACCTGACTCTAATATTTAAGTCTTTAAAACCCTAATAAACTCAAAAATTATAATTATAGAGTCAGGGATCTAGCTTAGTAGCATAACCATCTGCCTGACAAGTGCAAAGTCCTGAGTTCTATTCCTGGTACTAATTTATATTTTTCATGCTTTTTAATTCTCTTTCTCTCTCTCTTTCTGTTTTTCAGACAGGGTTCTGCATTGCAAATCAGGTTGGCTTTGAACACACTCTGTAGCCTAGGGTGGTATTGAATTTGCAGCATTCCTCCTGCCTCAGCTACCACAGTGCTGACATTCAGGCAAGTGCCACTATATCTGGCAATTACTTTTTTTTATCTTTTGTGTTACTGAAACTATTTCTAAAGGTAAAGCATTTCACATGAACCAGGCATGGTGCTGCATGTCTGTAATTCCAGCTCTTGGGTGACTGAGGCAGGAAGATTTTTGTGAGTTTGTGTCCAACCTGGACTACATTATAAGTTCAAGGTCAGCCTGCACTACACAGAACCTGTTTCAGAAAAATCCCCCCCAAAATTAATACATTTCAAATATAAATTTGATCAGTTTATGAAAAGAAAACATGTTAGCAGTTGAGAACATCTTTGTTATATCATTTAAAACTTTTACAAATAGTTATAGAACAAAAAGTTATTTAGGTTAATGTTTCTTTTCTCCAAAAAGAAAAATAAAAAAGCAAAACTTCTGTGTCTTAGCCAATCTTATTATAATAGACCTTTCTAAGTACAGCTGTGTGAAGTCAGAGAGTGCTGTGATCCACTGGCTTCTGAAATTCTTAGGGTGAAGGACCATGAGAGGATGAGAAAATAGAGAATGCTGGGGTCAGCTGGAGTCCTTGCTCTCCTAATAGGAGAAAAGGTATTGCTCAACCAATGCAGTATGTTTATATACTCCAGAAGAATGATGTCAATTTCATTGGCCCTGCCTAGCAACTGATTGCTTGGATTGCCTAGAGGCATGGTGATTTTCAGGGCTATAGCAATTTCTTTGGCTCCCAACATATCCATCTCTTTTTGTTTTGTTGTTGCAAGGGATGGGGTGTCAGTTGAAGCTGGAAGAGCTGTGTTGGAGAGTTCTGTAGATATTTTTATTTTAACTGAAGTCTAAAGATTGATTGAGAGATATTTTCTCCTGGTGACTCTTCTTAAGCACACCACACACCAATGATCACTTTCCTCTGTGGTCTCATAATCTCCTTGATCAATAGACCATGAACTCACTGAATATTGGATGTTATAGCAGAGTATTGGAAGGTCTTGCATCTTCATTGACCTTGGATGGCTAGGGTCAAAATACTGGCTATTGTAATAGCCTACTTATCTCTTTACTTGTTATCTCTAATCCTCAATTGTTAAATTAAGGATTGTTGGAGAAAGGATCCAGAATTAAAGACTGATAATAGTACAATGTTATAGAAGCATTGATATTTTATCTATATATCCAACATCATATAAAACAAAATAGAATACTGTTTAACTACCGTGGATATTGTAATATTTGAATACCTTTAGAATGTGAACAGTTACATATTTTACACAGAAAAATAGAAATCAAACCATATACAACATTGTAGCTTGACAATCATGACACATTAGGATTACCATTTTGACATTAAATTTCTACTTTATGATCAATCATCACTATCTAATACATAAAATATTTTACTTAACTTGTTGACCTTTAGTGGATGTGCATCAAGTTTTTGGTACAGGCTAAGGTCTGAATCTGAAACAAATTTTGTTAATATGAACAATCCCTGTTTTACATTTTGGAAAAACTACTTCTGGAATCATGAGTACATTGATACATGATGATGTTTATAACAATCTATCATAGCCATATGAAAATATTTGTACAGACCACATCAAAAACCTTGTTGTATTATTTCTTTTGACAATGATAAATATGAACATATTACAATAGTATATTTTTATATGTTTTGTTAAGATATCTTCCATAAGGCTATGGAGATCACTGAGGCCTCTAATCAATGAACAAGAGCTGGTTAAAAGGTTACCAGGTTGCCAATTTCTTATTCATCAATTGAAATCCTGTCCAGTAATCTCCCTATCCCCATGTGATTTTGTTTAATCATGTTTATAAGAATTTTTTTGACTTAAGAAAACTCCAATCATAACATTTAGCATATTATTTTTGAACAATGAAAGACTCTCAACTTATGATAAATAACAATATACATTACATTTACACAACTAATTTTAATATCATTTGGACTATTGGGGAAACAAGTTAGAAGCATGATTTTTAAGTTTATTACCCAAATTAAACTTCTATCAAAAGATCCAAGAATGTAAAAAACAAGAGAGATAAAATTGTTGAGCTCAAAATAAAAAGGAACCTCTGTTTAGAGAATGGACAAACATGGAGAGAGGATCTGTATAGATTTGAACAGATAGAAACAAGTTCAGAGTTGTGCATACCTGCAAGAACTCTCTAAGTTCTTGGGGAGTATTTTATACCCTTGTATCATGCCTTTTTGAACTACCTCACTTCTTACATCCCATGTTATCAGGGTTGGGATGCCTGTTACAGCCTTCACCCCATGCCCTCAGGTATTTCTCAGGTGCTCTGTGTCACTTGGTCCCTCCTCTATAGGCACTTATATTTTAGGCTCTACATGTGTGAACAGTCACTATCTCAGCTATTCCCAACAACAGCTCAAGATACTGGACAAAGAGACAGATACACAGGCAGACTGACAAACATCTTACACAGAGTACACTCAAATATAATTTAGCCAAATTGAATTACACTAAATTTTTTCAAGTCTATAATTTATAGTTATAAATTGACTAGTCAAATTTATTGTAGATCTATTAGAAAAGTTCTCCTATAAAATAATTTGGACAAGGAAAATATCTATAAACAACATATTTTGTATTTTTTCTTAGGAATACTAATAACTTGTGTGGCCCTTTCTTTCATTAAATGTTCAGTTTGGTTATATTGATATACTCTTTAAATATTCAGGCCTTCAGTATTGTTTCTGGTTACCATCTCTTGGGCATCCTGCATCAATTCCTTCAACTGACTACAGTTCTTGTCTAACTTGATCTTTGTCTATCAGTTGTGTCATGGTCTTGAGGCTTCACTGTCATAGGACTGAGCATCAGCTTCTTGAGAGGTGAAATTAACTCCTTTTCTAGGTTTTGGTGCATCAAAGAGCTGGGCAGCACATATTAGCACCCAAATAGGCCATTTAGCTTTTCTGGAAAAACATAAGCATACCCTCAACCACACATCAGCACTGCACGAGGTGCTCATACTGTCCACATGATCTTTCCAACAGACGTTTTTTAGCCTTGATTTGATTACATTATATTTCTGCTGTGGTAGTTACCTTTTAATTAGAAGTTAAATATTTTAAATTGTATGTACTGCCAAGTGACATCTATTATGAAGTGTACTCTCTTGTTGTTTTTTGAAATTTAAATTGTAAGCATGTCTAAAAATTTTTATAACTGAAGAATATAAAGAGGTTTTGTGGTATGGTTTAGAGAAAAAAGAAAACTGAACTCTTTTATTTAGGAACCTAGGGCTCTCACAACACACAGGTTGTGCTCCTGCTTTGGCCTTGTTGCCCCACTGTTGTTGGGGATCCCAGTCCTGGTACAGTGTAAATGTTCAATACATAAAGCTCTTGTGCAGGCAATGGGAAAAACTGTGACAGCTCAGGCAGTTCAGAGTCATGCCCCATATCTCTGGAACAATATCTGGCCTTTCTGGTCCCAGGCTGAGGACTGCAGCCTGCTTGCAAGGCCAGCCATGGAAACACTTGCCAGCCCCCAGCAGAGTTTGATCCTCAGCACATGGAAGGCAGGGCTACAAACTTTAGCTCTGTAGCACAGGTCCCACCTCACAAGCTATACCAGGCCATGCCAGGGAAAGTTTTCAGTGCATTACACCACTTTTAAAAGACACTTTTAAAGTCAATAATCTCAAATAGTTTTAGACCCCAAAGGCTAGAAGTCAGATTAATAGAGATTTTCCCTGGTAAAGGAAGTTCCATCCATTCCCTGTGGCTGTAATTCTCAATTGATCATAAATTTGTAATTCAAAAGCAAGTGGCAGCAAAGGTGGTCTTTGCATCCCTCCATGTTAAATCAATTTAGCATTCTTACTAGGGTGAGACAAATTACTCACATGGGTAGAGCTGTATTTGTCACATCCAGAAGCCTTGCCATAGGCCAATGGTGTTGGTCAATAACTGCACTTTTTGTTCCTGTGTCTAAAAGCCCTTTAAATGCTTTTTCTTATCAATTTTATCTCAGGGTGGTCCTGCTTAATTTGTTCAATCCAATAAGTATCAGAATATCCAAAATTCTTAGATACCCTTTCTTTAGTTATAGATTTTCCAATTTTTGTCAATGGCAGAATAACCAATTGAACAATACAAGAATCTTGAGAGATTTGAGCAATGTTTTGAGTATATTCAACCATAATCTTGATTTCATCTTGGAGCTGGAAAAAGCAACATTGTTTTTTCTTCTCCTAGGTCTGAGACAAACTCTAGGCTCAGTGGAGTTCTTTGGTTCCCTCCCCGACTTGGGGGCTATGAGAAGTAGTGAGAAGAGCAGAAAGCAGTAGTTTCTCCCACTTAAATAACATTTTAAAATCTGTAGATGTCCAGCTAGATTTGTGTTCTTTTCTTTCTTTCCCCTAATCTAGCTCTATGTTGTTTTCCAATTTCCTCCAAACTATACAAAATTTTTTAATTTCTTTTTCTGGAAACAAACCAAGGAATTCAGCAAGGTGTGTAGGGTCGCTGTATTGAAAACTATAATTGACTTAAGAAAGTAAAATAGTTCTAAGAAAACAGGAAAATTAATCACAAATTTGAAACAAGTATCCCTGAAGTAAACAATTTTGAAAAACAATGAAATTTCAGAATTTACACTACCAGATATCAAGACTGACTACAAAGCCAAAGTGAGATAATGATCTGCTGGAATCAGCCTATTATTATTTCATGAAAGCCAATTACTGAATTTTTAGAAGTTTTAAATATTAATTGTTGTATTGGTTATTTGAAATTTTGATTTGTAATAATATTTTGTGAACAAAAATCAGCAACCCACAAATAAAGACTACATAACCCCTCAACCACTAGAAGCCTGCCTTACCAAGCAGGGCTGTACCATCTCAAGGAAGCTGTTTAAGCTGTAGCACCCCTACTCTTTGGCAGGGATGCTGCAGGCCCCACTGGAGGTTTTGTTTCTGTTAGAGAAATTTCTTCCACATCATTTTTGCCCTAGATGTGTTGCTACATGCCTGTAATCCCAGCACTCAGGTGGCTGAGGCAGAAGGATTATTGTGAGTACAAGGCCAGCCTGGGCTACAAAGGAATCTCAAAGCTGGCATGAATTGCACAATGGACCTTACCTCAAAAAGACCAAGAAAAAAATAGAAAAGGAAAAAAGAAAAAAAAATCACACCAGTTTTGCCTTTATGTTGAGTGGCCCAAAGATACCATCATTGGCACCCTGGACTGATATTTGAAGGTTTTTTGAAGGCACAGATCATGACTGTGTTACCCCTACAGGTGCAGCAGCACAATTTTAGCAAAATGTCTTCTCCCACCACTTTTACAGATAAAAGTAGCTTTTTTTTTCTCTTTCCTTTAGGCTGGGAAATGATGACCTGAATGATTATAATTTGACTGGGACTACTGGGAATTTGATGTTTACTGAGTAAATATGATGAAAACTCTACATGTTTTCCCTAACCCATGTGGATTCTTTTAGCATCACTTACAAGGGAGATGGAGAAAATGGGTCTACTCCATGAAAGGCAGATATTTAAGCTGTGACATAGCAAAATTTCTCTGAGATGAAAAGGGGCTCAACTAAAAATGTCAGGTGTTGTAAAATATAATTTTCATCAAAGTTCTCCTCTGCCAGGGAAGTTATCTCTCATTTCTCCTTCCTTAAAGCTTATTAAATTTTATCACAGTTTCTGTTATCCTGCCAGCTCTTCCTTGCCTTGGACTTGATTTTAAAATATTGCTCTGAGCCAATTTCCTTGAGGGCATTTCAACAAGCCCACAATCAGCAAGACACTTCCTAATCAAAATCCACAAAACAAAAGTAAACGCTGGAATGAAACAACAAAATATTCCTTATACATGTGTATTCCTTCCTAATTTTTTGTCCCATATTTAGACATTTGCTGACATAATTGAGACATATGCTGACATAATTGAGAAATCACTTTTTTTTCTGTTCTTTGAAAAGGGTTTCTCACAGGCCTGTTTATAACTGATGCTAGAGAATAAGAGAGTTTCAATGCCCCACTCTTTACACCTGATGAGGCCAATATCAGTACACTCCAGTGATGAATATTGACCTATAACAATGTCCACCTCCTCCTAAATTGTGCATACATGAGATGATCCCTCACCCTCAATCTCTTATCCTTCCCAGGTTTGGGCATCATATGCTGTGACCCATACAACCCCTGAGATTCTTGGGTTGAAGGACCTTAAATTGATGAGAAAATTTAAGAAAAGACAAAGCTGGGATCAGGTGTAGCTCTTAACCTTCTAATGGGAGGAAAGATATTGCTTAACCAATGCATCATGTTTATTTGTATACTGGGAAAGATGAGTTCAATTTCATCCCCACTGCATAGAAACCCATATCTTTGATTATTTAGGGCCTTTTTTTCACTTGGCTGAACCAGGCCCTCTTTGTGTTATGGTAGGGTCATGTCTGGTTCATGCCCTAGGTCAATTTCCAGCTCCAATGGCTCTCACCAGTTTCTATTTAAATATCCACTGTTGCATTCAGGGTTTGTGCAGAGAACAACTAGAATAAGGACATGGACTTTATAATATTATTTTTATGATTGCCACCAAGTTAACACAAAGAAATGCAAAAAATCTATCCACAACACTAAAATCAGGGGCCTGAATCCCACAGCAATGTTCCACATGAGTCCAAATGAAGACCCAGAGCCCTTGACAGTGCCTCCCATGAGTTCAACTGGAAGTATAGAGTGCAAAACAAGGATTCATGCCAGTCTCTTTTACAGATCCATGCAGGGAAGGCACAAAGATCAGTGGTGGAAGCTAGAAAGTCTAGGCCATCAGGGTGAAGGAGCTGTGCTGGCATGTTGAGGGTTCTACCCTGAAGCTGAGAAGTCACATTCACAGCAAAGACCAGGGCTGTCCTGAAAAGCATCACAGTCATCCTCAGTGACATGGAGGCCCCAAGCTCTTCCAACGGCAAGCAGAGTTGAGTACATGGCAGGAAACCAGCATGATGAGTTCATCCTGGAGACCAAGCAGCACATGTCTTCTTCTCTGGAACCAGTAAGCAATGATCAATGTAAGGACCAAAGCTCCTCCAGGGGAATCAATGCCTTAAACAGCAACACATAGGAGGACCCACAATGCCTCAATGCCTCAAGTCACCTCCCTTTTCCTTCTCCATGTCTCTATTTAAGCTGGCAAGTTTCCTCAGATGAAACATTTACACTCAGCAGCATGATGATTTAATTCTGCTGGCATTAATTTGACCATCAGTTTTTAATCTATAACATCCACTGTATACTTTGATCATCCACATAAGTTTCCTGAACATGCCAGAGCCTAACACATGGGCCAGGTGTGACTGTTTCTGACCTGGTGATGAGAACAAGCATGATTTTGGTGAAGTAAAGAAACAGGTTTGAGAACTCAGAATAAATCAAAGCCACCCTCAGTTCATGAAGAAGTGCTAGTGTTTTTGGCACTGAACTGTTCCACTGTCACCATTATGAGGAGAGTGGGTCATGGAAAATTCTACCCCAGCACCCATGAGTCCACTGATGCCTGATGCCCACACCACCAGCCAAAAGGAGCAGATGCAGAGTGGGCCCTGGTGTGGGACAGACCTTGAGATATGGCCAGTGATACAGCAGGCATGTACATGGGTGTGAGGCCATGGGGGCAGCCAGGGCAGACGACATGTAGTGTGCACACAAGCAGCAGCATCACATGCTACAGACTACTTTCATCTCTGGGTGAGAACTAGAGGTCACAGCAGTAGGAAATTTTCCCCATGAGTTAGTCCAATTTTTCAGCTACCTGCTGAATTTTGCTTCCAAATACAGAAAATGGAATTTTTGAAGTTTGTTTAAAGTGAAGAAAGAGTCTGTCTCTCTCTCTGTCTGTATCTCTGTCTGTCTGCCCATCTGTCTGTCTGTCTCTCTCTCTCTCCCCCTCCCTCCAGAAGAGCAACAAAAGCATGCACATCAGTGATTGGTTGAAGCACACTGAGGGCAGATGTCTTCACTTGGCTCCCAATGCAGGGAAGTGTGAAGCACCCGGTATCTATCTTGCCAACTGGTGCTGGGAATGGAAAATCATGTGCTGGGAGGTGACTATCCTGGGCCAAGGGAGACATGAGCAGAGGTGGTCGCACCCAGGAACCACTATCCTGGGCATGATGTGGGCGTGAGCCAAGGTGTATGTTCCAGCAGGCCACTGTCCTTTGGGCAAGGTTGGTGTCAGCACAGGTGTCTGTGCCAAGACTGCTCTCCTGGGCCAGAGGTGGGAGTGTGAGAAGAGGTGGCTGCACCTGGAGGTAGCTGTCCTGGGCTTGAGGAGTCATGAGAAGAGATGGCTTTGCCCAGAGGCTGCTGTCCTGGGCCAAAGGCATGCATGAGCAGAGGTGGCTATTCAAGGAGGATGCTGACTGGGGGTTGTGAGCAGAGGTGGCTGTGCTGGGAGGCCACCAGAACCTGAGATCCCTTTGGAGTCTGTGTGAAGCTTGACCTGCTCTCTCCCTGCCCTGAGTTACTTTCATTGTTCTCCCCATAAGCCATTGACTCCCAAGGGACACAAGAACAACAGTGCAATCAGGTTGAATGGATTTGTCTGAGCCAAGGACCCCAGTCCAATGCCCACATAGGTCTCATCAGCTCTACTCCCAGCTACTGGTACAAGGATTCACTGTGTTCCTCAATCTCATTCCATTTGCTGCAGGTCTGAAAGCATAACTGCAAAGAGAGCCCCTCTGAGCCTCAGTCATTAACACATGGAGTAGGAACAGTAGCCACTCTGTCACACTGTCATGATCCCAGCAGCAGTGGGTGGCACCTTCACCTACAGCAAGAGTATTCAAGCCAAAACTGCCGCCTGGTCCCTTTGGTGTGGCCAGAGGACTCAGAAAGGCCCAGAAGAGAGTGAAGATTCTCACTGTGACAAGTCCTCAGCCCCAAGAAAAAGAGTTTCTGGTAGTTTTCTGGGTCTGAAGGTTTTTTAAATGATGAAATATGTGGCTGTGGCAAGACACTGAAGTAAGGTGGTGTGCACTGGGTGGAGTATAGAGTGTGAAGCATGCAAAAGACAGAGTCCCCTGGTGACATGTTGGGCTTCCCCCTGACTGGAAAGATTTCAGAACTTCAGGGCCATTGCCTGAGTGTTTCCCATATGCAGTTTGGCTTACTGTGCCAGGGTTGGTACTGAGATGATTATTTTATGACAGAGATTGCTAAGCACAATAAAAAAAACTTTGATTCTCATCCCAACTATCAGGGAAATAATAACCCCCAAACCTATAGACAAGATCCGAATTGAAGAATTGAATTCTGCCACACACAGGAGGGTAAAAGAGCAGCACACTCAAGCCCCTGCTAAGCAGCCTACCAATGTAGTAACCAATTAGACCCCCAGCTGTTGCACACAGAAGAGTCAGAGTGAGAAATCCTAATCCATTGCTCGGTGAGAAGGAGACACGGCACTACCCAGGCACCTGAGACTTGAGCCACACTCCACTGTGACCACATCAAACCCTTGCTGTAGATCAGGAAGCTGCTACCTGTCCTAGTTCAATGCCCTGCACACCTGCATTCACAATCGAACTCATGAGGAATGTTTGTTTCTGATGATATGCAAATTGTATTTCATGTATTTGTCTTCTACTTGTTCAGATTCCTGTTCCTAAACAAGGCGGGAGTGCTGCTATTTAGCATAGGTAGATTACAATGACAATTTCATGTGTTTCATCCTAACAATTCTAAATTAGTTCTCTAGTGTGAAGGATTCCTTTATGTGACGATACCACAATTTATCTAATTTTTCTTTTGCATTTGTTTTTAAACAGTGCTCTCTGAAAACTCTCCTCCAAATCTTTCAGGTACAAATCTTTCAGGTACAAATACTCTTTAGGGGCACAGAAAACTGCATTGCTGGAATAAGTTGTATGTGAATATCTTAAGCTTATAGAAATCACCAGCTGCTCACTAGAGTAGCTGCACCAACTTTAATTCTTCTTGGCAGCGAACAGGGTTCCCTGAGCCACCCCATCCTCACCCAACAATGCTGCTGGATTTTCAGCACTAGCAATGTGATCAGCATGATGGGAAGTTTGAAGTGGCTTTTTTCTGCCACACTGTCCAATGAAGAGACTGCTTGTATGTGTCCATTATTCATTTGCATTTTCTCTCCTTCTAATTGTCAGTTGATAATTTTTTGACTATTTATCTTGATTGATTTTTATAGATTTATAGATTATGGATACCTCTGTTGAGTGTGGATATAGACATGGATATCAAGATAGAGGTATAGAGAAATAATGATAGAAATTGAGGTGAGATTAAGACAGATGGAGAGAGAGACGATAGATGCAAATATTGCTCCAATTATTTTTTTGTTACCTGGGATCAAACTTACAACTTCACGCTTGCCAGATAGACATTTATGCTGCTAAGCTAAACTCCCAGCCCCTTAGAGATAGAGATGGAGATGGAGATGACACAGATCTCCTTTGTCATTATATGATGCAGCAGACACCATTTCCAAATTTGTGGTTTTTCTGTTTTCTCAGTGACATTGACTCTTCTGAAATAAATTCACAAACAAATCTGTGGGCCAGACTGTGGGCAGGAACCTTGCTTCCCACAGAACACAAATGACTACTCTGTACTTACTTAGGAGGATCTCACAGTGGTAGCAGGAGTCCAGAATGGACTGTGCTACAGTGGATCAGATATGGAACCCTGTACACAATGTTCATGGCCTCTGAGTGGGCCTGTGTCCTGGCCTACAGCTGGGGAGCCAGTCAGCACTCCAGGTGACACTTTCTCCTTCACCAGTCCACCAACACAGTTGGCTGAAGCCACGGCTCCTGGACTCATCCCTTCTCTATATGGGGGGCCTCAGTAGGTACTGGCACAGACACCCAGACTAATGGGGCAGCCAGGTCAGAATCCTGGGGGACCTCTAACTTCAGGACATGAGTGCCTTCCTGTGAGGTGACAACCAATGCATTGTCTGCTATGAGCCTGGGCAGGGCACAGGCCCTGGGGGTGTGTTCTGAAGAAAGAAGTCACAGCACAGTTTTTAAGGCAAGAAGAGTAACCTGGTAGAGAAGGACTGCAGGTGGGGGTAGGCCTCAGAGGGGCTTCCTGCAACTTGCTGAAAATTCCTGTGCCATGGAAGCAGCCTGTGGGCTAGTGATCAGGTGCCTTGGTGGCCTGAGTGAGCCTCTTCAAGGAAAAGGAACAGGGTAGTTAGTTCCTGGAACACAAGATAAGGTGTGTGTGATCACAGGAAGGGAACATAACAAGCACCTGGCACAGAGCCATGATCATCCATTTGTGATTCAGAGAAGCCCAGTCTGAATGCAGTGCTTGGGAACAGCTCTTATGGAAAACATACCAAACATGGGGGGAAGTAGCACTCAGGAGCATTAAGAGGCAGTTTATTACACTGGTGGCCTTGTCTGGGACTTTTCCCAGAGTCATTTCAGGGCTTTTTGGGGAGATGAAGCAGGGAAGTGAAAGGCACTTTTTGATGCATTGTGATTAGAAGCTAGGTGACTTCTTCCATTGCTTTGGGAGTTTAAACATTTCATATCACATTGCAAGGCCATCAGCTATAAAAAGCATGGGTTATGCAAAGGAAGAAATGTCCTGATGCATTTTAGATCACCTTGCAAAGACATCAGTTATACAAAGGCAGAAAAGTCAGATATACAAAGGAAGAAAATATTAGTTATCATGCCTGTCTGGACATATCTGCCTGGTTTTGAGGGTTTGTTTGGTTGACTTTAATTAAAATTTAATTACGTTTTCACAGCCACACCCAGGAATTGGGAGATGGAGGCAGGCATTCGGGCTGTCAGGGCTGATGGGAGTTCAAGGGTGTCAGCTGTGGCTGGTGTGTCTCAAAAGAATTTACTGAAGAACCAGGTCTTCTAAGCTGCAAGGAGAGGCAAAAGTCCCAGGTGTATCACAGGTCACTGGAGAAGGAGGAAGAGAGACCAGACATTGGGAGCTGGTGGAAGGCATTCATTTGCTTAGGACCTGGGTTACAGGTCAGCACAGGCTGGGCATAAGGGGAGGTTTGGGGAGAATTAGCAGGTGAAGTATCAGGAAAAGTGGTAGGGAGATGGGAAAATGCAGTCTGTGCCACTCTGGCCTCCCATGTGCTCCTGGTTTTCTCAAATGTTCCAAAGAGAACATGCAATGCTCTGTGCCAAGGGGAAAGTCACTAAATAAAATCAAGGCTGTTTCTTCAAGGTAAAAAGAAAAAACAAAACTCTTGTTCATTAATAATCCAATTTCCACTATTTGCAAGTACTCTCACCACGGAGCTCACAAAGTTGCCTCATCTAGACCTGTGCCAGTCTTTCCCAGATATCTTCTGGGATTCCAGGAAATGAGATCCAATAGGAAATGAGTTTCCCAGCACCCAAGCTTTCTCTGAATAAAGCCATGTTTTAATCACCCTAATATTTCTGTTTGTTGTGTCTGAATTCCAAAACCCTGATCTAACCAACAGTATGAGGGATGGAGGACCAGTCAGCAGAGTGTTCCTAATAGCTTTCCCCATTTTCTGTTCTTGAAACTGTACCAAGATATCCAAAGTCAAAATTAATTTTTGGAAGTACTTAGTGTACAATCCAACATTATTCAAAAGAAAATCTTTTTTAAATTAAACTTTTCAAAAGCCTTGATAAGAAACACCTGTGTCCCCTCCTTGATCCTGAGTTCTGAGGTGAGGCAAGCACTTCAGTAGTGAGCAACAAGCTTTTATTTTGTTCTGGCAATGGAACCCATGTTGTCACAGTGCTCAAGCAAGCACTGTGCTGCTGAGCTGCGTCCCTGGCCCCTAGTCCTTCATTATATTTTATTTACAGACAGATTAAACCAAACTCCCCAGTGGACTCAAATGTTCAGTCCTCCTGTGCTGTCCTTAGTCATTCTAAACAGAGGTTCTTTTGTTACATTTTTAAAAACAACTTCATTATTTTTAAAAATTGTTTAACTAAATTCAAAAATTTAGTTGTTGCTCAAAGATACAAATGTGCTGTTACATTCTTGCCTCATCTGTAAGACCAATTCACAGGCTTTCACAAAATCCAGAAAAGGTTAAAAGACTTGATATATGACCTTGCTCACCTCAGATGTTCATGCCAACAGTTTGCAAGCTTTATCTGGATCCAGAGTTCATGATGAGAATAGTGGTTTCAAACAAGTTCTACAGAACCAGGCTACAGCCCTACAGGGAAAAGAGTAACCAAAGCTGTTTGAATGTGGAACCAGGCAGGGTAGGCACAGGGGTACAACACAGAGTGGCACATCCTCCTCCAACCCTGCTACCCCTCAGGGAGGCACCTGGAAATCTGAGGTTAGGCCTGGCATTGTCAGGTCCTTTCAAGCCCAAATCAAATTGTGGTGTGAGTCCCTCCCTGGGGAAAGTTAACAGAAATAATGGATGCTAAAGTAGGATTTGATCATGGAAAACAAAAGGCCAGGGATATTACTGAGTACCTGCTTGGCAAGCATAAGTTGCTGAATTCCTTTCCAGGCACTAAAAAAAGACTGAAAGATTATAGTTATGCTTGATGTATTGGGTCAACTTAAGAAGTTTCGAAGTGTAACTGTGAGACTCCACAGAGAGACGGTATCCTTATTTTGTAAATATTCTCATCTTGGTCAAGAGGAAGGCACAGAGATTTCATGACTGCTACACTTGCCCTGGATCAGGGTGTGTGGATGTGATTTATGTGCAGTAAAAGGGAGAAGAGGCTTGTTTTTCCCTCTTGACTCTGACTGCTGCCTCAAAGTGTCATCCAAATGCCATGTCCCCCTGCCTTGCAGCTAGTTTATTATGGACTGAAACCTATAAAAATTGTAAGATAAATAAATCTTTCCTTCCTTAATTTAGGATTTTAGGTATTTTGTGTCAGCAATGAGAGAAAAGTAACCAAGACAATCTTGTAAAATGAGAGTGCATTGGAACATGCTGACAGAACAACATGCACCCTGTACTAAGGACCCCCATCCCTACTGCAGGAAAAAATCCATTACTTCCTGTGAGCACCAGAAACTGTATTAGTGCTCACAGCTGAAGCAATCACTCAGGAGAAACAAGATACATATCTATTCATTTTTGAGTTTATTCTCAAAAAAAAAATAGATTCCAAGCATTTGCAAATGAAGAAAAATGGAGAATCCACATATCTTGAGGATAATTCCATGCTTTAAAAGCCTGAGAATTCCAGGCAGAAGACAACTTAACCAACATACCTAGAAGCCCACGTGACTGTGAAATAAACCTGCCTGGCACCTGGGACAGACATCCAAGCTGGTTCACCAAAGAGCCTGAGCATTACCAAAGCTGCTGCCACACAGGAGCCATCACTACTATCCCACGCTACTCACAAGCATCCAGTTCACTATGTCATGAGATGTACTGTCACCTGAGCACTACAGAATATGACATACTTATTACAGATGGATCTTAAATGTCCCCAAGAACTCAGGCATTAAAGGCCTGACCTTTACTATTAGCACTGTGGGAGGCAGTGACACCTTAGAAGATGGGGTAGCATTGAGGATCAGGTCATTAGGGGTGTGTTCTTGAGAGGTATATCAAGGATCTACCCTCTCCTTCCTGAACTCCATGAAGTGAGAAGCTCTGCCCACAGCATATTCCCCACCTTGATGTTCTATTCACCATAAGGCCTGAATTATGGAGCCAACAACCAATAGCTGAACCTTTAAAGCCATGAATAAAAATAGGTATTCCACCTCTGAAGATAAGGCATGCAGGTATTTGTTACCACAGTGGACAAAGGACCAACAGTGTCACCTCTTTTGGCCTGCCCACTCCATGTTGTCAGCCCTGACCACCTCCTCTGAGCTTCTCAAACACGGCCAGCAGGAAACAGTGGTGATCAGTGATGATCAGTGCCCATGTGGTCAGCATTAAATATCAGGAATATTTGTGCAACATCTTATCAAAAGTTTTGTACCTTTCATTTTGTTTGGCAGGATGAAAGCATCTGTGAAATAATGAAAGAGGGAAAGGAAAGAAACAATTAGCAACAGTGTTATAAGCTGAGCAATCCTAGGCAAACGATTTAGGAGCCTTAGTCATTGTTTTCTTCATGAACATCTGGGCCAACAGCAGCTGCAGTTACTACCAAAACCCCTGTTGACAGATGGACACACTTTGAGGCAGACAAGAATACTCTTTGACATGATCTGAGGGTACTCACAAAACCCACATAGGAGAAGTAAGTCAACAAAGATTATTTGTCCTGTGATAGCTATAGCTCACAGGCATAAATGTCCAGGAACTTTCTGGAGGTCTCCACAGAAACTTCATGGGACATTTTCCCATTCTAGAACTTAACTTAGCAAAATTATCACATGCTAGCACAACAGAAATACGAAAGATCACAAGCCCATCATGTCCTTACCAAGTAACAAGTGTTTCCTGGAGAAATTTCATCAGTAGTGTTGTGAGCTGGACTTAGAGCCAAGAGCTGGGAAGCTGCACCAGGCACACCAGGAACCAGTGGTGGTGGGGTGGTGACCCTGTCTCTGGCTCTAAGGATATTGCTTGTGTTAGACAAGGATATCAAGCCCTGCTCTCTGTGTTTGGTTCTTACAAGTCAAGTCTCAAGCCCCTAAAAGCCATGATTCCATTTAAATGGGCACAAATAGGCATGTTCTCCTGCATCCCAGCTGCTACTATATCCCTAGATAAAAGGCTTAAATAGTGAGCTTGATTCAGTGAGTGTCTCAGATATGGAGCTACTCTGCAGAGCAGAAACCCCAGAGTTGGATTTCCACACACTTTTCATGACTCCAGATCTTATCTAGATGGAGGGACTAAGAAGTGGCCACATTCTTCAGGTGTCCAAGTGGACAAAAACTGAGAGCAGCTTTTAGCTTGAATTGTATTAGCAATGGTTTTGGAGGCTCACCCTGACATGTGTATTAGGCTTATTTCCCCAGTAAGGCTACATTAAAACATACACAAAGTTCAGCTACATTATAACTGGGTGCCTATAAAAGTTTCTCAGCAAATCCACAGCCCATGAAAATGACTTTCATGTAAATAATAATAAAGTCAAGCATTCCTGAGAGCTCTTTTTCCACATTCTTTGGCTCCAGGCCTTGTGCTGTCACACTTCCTTTTGGTGGCTATCTGTATTGCAACCCATTCAGGCTTGAGGTAGGACCTTCTGCCCTGTTCCAGAAGACATGAGCAGTCAACTGATGTCCTGGGCTTGGTCTCTGTAGCTATGAATAGAAGCCTCCCCAATGGATTTTCCACCTCTCTCAATCAACCCTTCAATAATTCACAATATGTGATCATGTTGGAAATTTGGGTGCTGGGAGAATAGGTGGCCTACTCACTGCCCTGGTAAGCAGTTGGGGGCCTGGCAAGCTGCTGTTTCACTGGGGTGGGAACTATCAGTGATTCCTGAGCTGTGCTTCATGTTGGAACTTTGGATGCTGGGAGAATAGGTGGCCTACTCACTGCCCTGGTAAGCAGCTAGGGCCCTAGCAAGCCACCAGTGCACCAGTTTGGGAACTATCAGGGATTCCTGAGCTGTGCATCATGTTGGAACTTTGGTCGCTGGTAGCTCAGGCACTCTACTCACCACCCTTGTGAGCAGTTGGGGGCCTGGAAATCCACTGGCTTACCAGGGCGAGAACTATCAGTGATTCCTGAGCTCTACATCATGTTGGAACTTTTGGCTTTGGGAGAACAGGTGGCCTAGAGCCACCCTGGTGAGCAGCTCAGTGCCAGGCCACCTAGAAGTGCACCAGGGTGGGAACTATCAACAATTCCTGAGCTCTGCATCTTGTTGGAACTATGGGTGCTCCAAGAACAGCTGGCCTACAGCCACTCTGTTGAGCAGCTTGGTGCCAGGCAAGCCACTGGCTCACCAGGGTGAGAACTAGCAGTGATTCCTGAGCACTGCACCATGTTGGAACTTTGGATGCTGTGAGAACAGGTGGCCTACTCACTGCCCTTGTAATCAGCTGGGTACTGGAGAGCCACCTGTTCACCAGGGCGGGAAATATCAGTGATTCCTGAGCTCTGGGTCATGTTGGAACTTTGGGTGCTGAGAGAACAGGCAGCCTACTGGCCGCCCAGTTGAGCAATTTGCAGCATGGCAAGCCACTGGCACACCATGGGGAGAACTATCAGCAATTTCTGAGCTCTGCATCATGTTGGAACTTTGGGTGCTGGGTGAACAGTTGGCCTACAGCTGCCCTTGTGAACAGATGGGTGACAGGTATGCCACTGGCACACCAGGGTGAGAACAATCAGTGATTCCTGAGCTCTGTATCATGGTAGAACTTTGGTCACTGGGAGAACAGGTACCCTACTTACCACCCTGGTAAGCATCAAGGGGCCTAGCAATCCCCCAGCACACTGGAGTGGGAACTATCAGTGATTCTTGTGCTTTGCATCATGTTGAAACTGGTGCTGGGAGAACAGGCAGCCTAGAGCCTACCTGGTGAGCTGCTGGGTGCCAGGCAAACCACTGGAGCACTAGGGCAAGAAATATCAGTGATTGCTGAACTCTGCATAATGTTGGAAGTTTGGGTGCTGGGAGAACAGGCGGCCTAAGGCTGCCCTGGTGAGCAGCTGGGGGCCTGTCAAACCACCGGAGAACAAGGGCGAGAACCATCAGCTCTACCTGAGCTCTGCTTCATGTTGGAAATTTGGGTGCTGGGAGAACAGGTGGCCTATGTGCCACCCTGGTAAGCTGTTGGGGGCCGAGCAATCTGCCAGAGCACTGGAGAGGGAACTATCAGTGATTGCTGAGCTCCGCATCATGTTTCAACTTTGGGCACTGGCAGAAGATGTGGCCTTCTGGCTGCCCTGGTAAGCAGCTGGGGGCCTAGTAAGCCACAGCCACACCATGCTGGGAACTCTCAGTGATTCTGAGCTCTGCATCTTGTTGGAATTTGGGTGCTGGAAGAACAGGTGGCCTACAGCCACCCTGCTGATCAGCTGGAGGTATTGCAAGCCACTGGTGCACCATGGCAAGAACTATCAGCAATTCCTGAGCTCTGCATCACGTTGGAACTTTTGGAGCTGGGAGAACAGGCATCCTACAGCTGCCCTGGTGAGCAGCGGGATGCCAGGCAACCCACTGGCACACCAGGTCGAGAACTATCAGCAATTCCTGAGCTCTTCATCATGTTGGAACTTTGGGTGCTGGAAGGACAGTTGGCCAACAGCCACCCAGGTGAGCAGCTGGGTGCCAGGCATGCCACTGGCTCAGCAGGGCAAGAACTATCAGCTCTTCCTGAGCTCTGCATCACGTTGCAAATTTGGGTGCTGGGAGAACAGGTGGCCTACTTGCTGCCTTGGTAAGCAGCTGGAGGCCAAGCCATCTGCTGGACCACTGGAGCAGGAAGTATCAGTAATTGCTGAGCTCTGCATCATGTTTCAACATTGGGCGCTGGGAGAACAGGTGGCCTACAGCTGCCCCAGTGAGCAGCTTGGGGACTGGCCAGAAACTGGTGCACCAGGGCCAGAACTATCAGCAATTCCTGAGTTCTGCATCGTGTTGGAACTTTCAGCCCTGGGAGAAAAGGGGGCATACTAGCCACCCTGGCAGGAACCTAGTGGCCTAGCAAGCCATCAGCACACTGGTGCAAGAACTGTTATGGAATCCTGAGCTCCACATCATGTTGAAACTTTGGGAGCTTTTAGAACAGGTGGACTATTCATAACCCTGGTGAGCAGTTGGGACCTGGCAAGCCAATGGCACAGCAGGGTAAGAACGATCAGCGATTCCTGAGCTCTGCATCATGTTGGTACTTTGGGCGCTGGGAGAACAGGTGGCCTACTGTCTGCTTTGGTAATCAGCTGGGGCCTAGCAAGCCACTAACACACTGTGGTGTGGACTATCATCGATTCCTGAGCTCTGCATCATGTTGGAACTTTGGGCGCTAGGAGAACAGGTGGCCAAACCCACCCTGGTGAGCAACTGGGTGTGCAGCAAGCCACTTGCACACCAGGGTGAGAACTATCAGCAATTCCTGAGCTCTGCATCATGTTGGAACTTAGGGTGCTGGGAGAACATTCGGCCTACAGCCACCATGGTGAGCAGCTGGGGCCTGTCAAATCACTGGAACACCAGGCCAGGAACTCTCACTGATTCTGAGCTCTGCATCTTGTTGGAACTTTTGGCGCTGGGAGAACAGGTGGCCTACAGCTCCCCTGGTGAACAGCTGAGTGCCAGGCAAGCCAGTGGCACACCAGGGCAAGAATTATCAGTGATTCCTGATGTCTGCATCATGTTGGAACCTTGGGTGCTGGGAGAATAGTCGGCCTACAGTCGACCTGGGGAGTGTCTGGGGGATAGGCAAGAAAATGGTGCACCAGGGCGAGAACTATCAGAAAATATGAAGCTCTGTGTCATGTTGGAACTTTAGGCGCTGGGAGAAGAGGTGGCCTATTGGGTGCCCTCTATTTTCAAAAATGTATTTGTGTGAACTCTTGTGTGTAAGATGCTTGTGAGTTTGTCTGTGTGTCTTGTTTCTGTTTGTACAGTCTGTAAACAATTGTTGGGAGACAATTGAGCTAATGATTCTTGTCACCTATGTAGTCAAAAGCAAAACAGATGAACAGTAGTGTTCAATTTGGGTGGGGCACTTGAGAAAAGTCTGGAAAGCATGCAGTGCTAGAGATGAACAGAAAACTGGGGTCTAAGAATAGTTAAATAATGCAGCATGAAACTAGTATGTAAACAATCCTAGGGCAACTTAGACAGTTCTCACAGACCACAACAGTGTGTGCTATTTTTTCCTAAATACTTTTCTCTTTGGCCTTTTCTAACTGATGGATAAGAAATATGATGACTCAATTTATACTTGTATACTCTAATATTTCAATACATTGTTTAAACTCAATTAAGTTGATAATATATTTAGTACCTGTACGTTGTCAGATATTTGGATGTCTGTCTTTGTATGTCATGTCAGTTTGTCCATTAACTTTTTTGCAATTGTTGGGAATCAAATGATCTGGTGTTCATTCCCACCTGTGCAGTCAAAAGCACTACTTCCAAAAAGGAATGTCCAATGTCTCTATGCAACTGAGAGATGTCATGATATGGGGTATTGGAAATTACCTAGAGATCCAGCAAAAATAACATAGGAATCAAAGAATCAAAATAGTAAAGTCAGGAGGTGTAATGCTACTGTTTAAACAAATGCTGGGAAAGTTAAAAGGTTCTTGCAGACAATGAAAAGTTATGTGCTTCTTTCATAAATCATTGTCCTGGAGATTTCTTCTAACTGACCTATAACAAATGTGAATACTCAGTTTATAGTTACAAATTATAAATTTGTAAAAAAATATGTATTTTAATTCAATTTGTGAAACATTTTGTAATACACTGTGATGCACATGATGTTAGTCAGTCTGTGTATCTCACCTCTGTTTTTGCAGTTTGCTTGTAAATATTGGGCATGAAATGAACTAGTGATTTTTCACACCTGTCCAATCAAAAGCAAAAGTCCTCTAAAATAGTGCCCAATTGGCATAGAAAAAGTAAGAAACACTCTGAAGACATATGTTTCTGTGGATGACATGTGTTCTAGTGTAAAAAACACAGGGGACTAAGATTGGAGCTAATTCATCCAAGGAGCATAACACTAGAATATAGGCTATCCCTGGGGAACTTACAGAATTCTCACAGACTGTGCAAGATGACTGATTGTCTCCTAAATACTTTTCTACATTTTAAGTTTGGTATTGTGAGTTCAATCCCTGATACCAAAAACAAATAAATAAATAAATAAGGAATTTAAAAAAGGTTAAACAATTTAAAAAATTGGAGTCAATTTTTATTTATATATTCTAAATTAGCAAAGCACAATTTTAACTTTATTAGAGTGAAAGTATTTTTAGTATACTATGATGAGTAAGAAGTTTGGTAGTTTAGAAGTATGTCATGTGTGTTGGTTCAGTCTGTTTGCATGCAATTTAGGGAGTCAAATGAGCTAGTAAACATTACCACCTGTCCAGTCAAAAGCACTCATGCCTTACAACAGTGCCCAAGTTTCTCTGAGTGCCTAAGAAAAGCCCTGAAGTTATGAATTGCTGGAATCAACAAGTGATACTGAGAAAAACAAGCAGGGGACAAAGAAACAAGCTAATTCAGCCAAGGTGTGTAAAACAAATATATAAACAAGCCCTGGAAATTAGAGAGTACTCATAGAGCCAGACAAACTCTTTGCTTCCTTCCAAAATCCTTTTCTATGAGATCTCTTCAAATTGCCCTAAAACAAATCTGACAAATCAATTTATGTGTATAAATTCTAAAGTTGTAAAAATATATTTTATTCCTTTAGCCAAGAAATATATCTGAGTATATTCTGGTGTGTAAGATTTGTGAGTTTGTTTTGTATCTCTTACATGATTGTCCAGTCTGTTTGTACAGAATACAGTGAAGACAAATGATCTTGTGATTGATAACGCATGTGGTGTCAAAACAAGAAGTGCTGTACAGGAGTGCTCAATTGGCATGAAGCACCTGAGAAAAGCATGGGGTGCTGGAGACAAACAGTTGTTCCAGCAAAAAGAACACAGTGGATTAAGAATCTAGCTGGGTTCAGACAAAGGGGGACATACTAGTATATAAGCATCCACTAGGTAAATTAGAGAGTTCTCTCAGAGCACAACAGGTGTGCAGGTTTCATAAATCCTTTTCCTTGAGATTACTTTTAATTGAATTATTAGAAATCTGATGACTCAATTTATATGGATATATTCTAAATTTGCAAAATATTGTTTTAATTCAATTGGGTCAAAAAAATATTTGACTACACAATGATGATTATTATATGTGGCAGTCTCTCTGTGTATCTCATTTATGTTAATCCAGCCTGTTTGTAAACAATTTTGGGAGACATAAGAGCTAGTGAACATTCCCCCATGAGGAGTTAAAAACTCATGTTCAATAAAGATGTTCTCACGTGTCTCTAAGTACCTGAGAAATTCCTGGAAGTCATGGGGACCTGGAGATGAATAGGCCATGCATTGTAAAGAACACAGGGGAACGTGATTGGAACTAGTTCAGGAAAGGAGTGTAATATAAATATATAAATAACTGCACATAACTTAGAGAGTTCTCACAGAGTCAGACTATCTCTTTGCTTGTTTCTAAATAATTTTCTGCAGTATCACTTTGAATTGACTTATAACAAGTCTGAGGAGTGAATGTAGTTATAAATTCAAAATGTGTAAGAAAATACATTCTATTCAATCTTTCAATAAATATATTGGAGTGCTACACTCCTATATGCAAGATATTTGTCTGTCTGTGTACCCTGTCTGTTCATATACTCTTTTTGCAAAAAGTTTTTGGGAGCCTGTGATTTAGCCCAGTGTTGAAAGCACCTGCCTGCAAAGTGCAAGGTCGTGACTTCCATCCATGGTACAATAAACAAAATTTTTGGAATAAAAATGAGCTAGTCACTGTTCACATCTGTGAAGTCAATAGCTCAAGTGCCCAAAAGCAGTGCCCAATTTTCTATGAACACCCCAAGAAATGCCCTCAGATCACACAGTGATGCAAATGAACAGGTGATCCAGCAAAATTATCATAATGATCTAACAATTGAGCTGGTTCAGCAAGGGCTGTGATACTAATATTTAAAGTGCCCTTGAGATCATTGAGAGTTCTTAAAGACCCAGCATGATATGTACTTGTTTCCTAAATTATTTCCTACAAGATCTCTGTTAATCAATGTATAAAATATCTGAAAAGAAAATGGAGATTTATAAACTCTTAATTTGTGAAAAATATATTTTAATTCAATTTGTGAAAAAATGTATTTGAGTACACACTTATGTGTAAGATGTTTGTCACTCTGATCTGTATTTGGTATCTGTTTGTAAACAACTGTTGGGAGACAAATGTGGTAGTGATTATGTGCATTTGTGGAATTACAAAAGAACACAACTGCTTTATAGGAGTGTTCAATTGGCCCAGAGCATCTTTGAAACACTCTGTCATTATATATGTTTTGCAGATATTAAAGAAGTGTTTCAATTAAAGGAAACAGGTGACTAAGTATTGAGCTTGTAAAGCCAGGGGCAAGATGCTGATAAATAAGGAACCCCTGTGGGAATTAGAGAGTTCTCACAAACCCAGACAAATTTTATGTTTATTTCCTAAATCATTTTCTGTGAGATCTCTTCTAATTGACATATTACAAAAATCATGAATCCATATATATTCATATATTCTATATTTGTAAAATATTATTTTAATTTGACTGGGCTGAAAATATATTTGAGTACACTATAATGAGTAAGACATTTGGCATTCTGTCTGTATATCTTGTGTCAGTTTCTCTAGTCTGTCTGTAATCACTTTTTGGGAGTCAAAGGGGCTAATGATCATTCCCACCTGGGTAGTCAAAAATGATTCTTCCTTAAAGAAGTGACCTCCTGCCTCTGAAGAATAAAGAAATGCCCTGAAGCCATGGGATGCTGGGAATAAACAGGTGATCCAGCAAAAAGAAGACTAGGGAGTAAGATTCTAGCTAATTAAGCTAAAGTGTGTGACAGAAATATATAAACAACTTCTGGGAATGTACAGAGTTCTCTTACATCCAGATAAGCCTTTTTGTTTCCAAATTTTTTTTTCTATGAGATCTCTGCAAATTGACACATAACAAAGCTGATGAGTCAACTTATAGTTATAATTTCTAAATTTTTAAAAATAATTTTAATTCAGTTTGTCAAATAATATATTTGATTACACACTCTTGTGTATGATTCTTATCAGTCTGTCTGTGTATATCACATCTGTTTGTCAAGTCTGCTTGTAAAAATTGTTTTGATACAAATGAGCCAGTGATTGTTCACGCTTGTGGAGTCAAAACTCAAAGGTTCTGTAGAGGAGTGCCTGATTGGAATGGAGCACCAGAGAAATGTGGTGAAGGCATGGGGTGCTGGAGATGGACAGGTCTTTCATGAAAAGAAAGCAGGAGAAAAAAATTGAACTAGTTCTGCTTGAGGGGACTGATAGAAGTCTATAAACAATGACTGGGAAACTTAAAGACTTCTCACAAACTCTGATAAGCTGGGTGATTGTTTCCTAAATGCTTCTTAGGGGATCTCTCCTAATTGACCTATAAATATTTGATGAGTCATTTTACAGTGTTGCATTCTAAAATTATAAAGCAATATTTTAAATCAATTTGCTTGAACATATAATTGAGAGCACTCAGATATGACAGATGTTTGTCAGTCTGTGTAGCTGGTATCTATTTATCCAGTCTGATACTGAGTCATTGTTGGTAGTCAAATGAGCTAATCGTTTTTCATATCTGTGGAGTCATTGATGCTATGACCTTGCAGGAGTACCCACATGGCATGGATCACCTGAGAAATCACTGACATCCAGCAGTGTTGGGGATGAACCACTTTTGGGGTCCTAACAATACAGGGAACTAAGAATTGAGCTAGTTCAGTGTAAGTTTGTCATTCCAGTACACAAACCACCCCTAGAGAACTTACACAGTTCTCACTAACCCTGATATGCTATGTGCTTGTTTCCTAAATCCTTTTATAAGACATTCCCTGCTAATTGGTGTATAACAGATCTGATGAGTCAATTCATACTGATAATTTCTAAGTTCATTACACATATCTTCAATTCATTTGGGCTGAAAATGTACATTTGTACACACTGATGTGTAAGATGCTTGTCATTTTGTCTTTGTATCTGGTGTCATATGTCCTTTCTTTTGGTAAGCATTTGCTGGGATTAAAAAGAGCTAGAGATCTTTCATACCTGTGGATTCCAGAGCACACCTGCACTACAGAGAGCCCAAGTGGCACAGAATGTAATTCTTTGAGGGCATTTAGTGCCAGAGATTAACATCTGTTCCAGACAGAACAACACAACATACTAAGTATGTTGCTAGATCAGCAATGGAGCACCATATCACTATATAAAGAACACTTGGAAACATAAAGTGTTCTCCCTTTCCCCCAAACTCTGTGTGCTTGTTTCCTAAATCTGTGGATTCAAGACCTCTTCTAATTGACCTATTATAAATTTGATAAGTTATTTTATAGTTATAAATTCTAAATTTCTATTCTTTATGTTCAGTATGGTTAAAAATGTATCAGAGTGCAGACTGTTGTGTAAGATGTTTTTCAGTCTGTCTGTAAATCTGATGTCTGCTTATCCTACCTGTTTTTAAGCATTCATTGGTGAATCAGATCCCCTAGTGGGTGCTATCCACTGTGCATTGAAAAACAAAAGTAGCCTTCAGGAGTGCCAAATTTGCACAGATTATCTGAGTGATGGCCAGATGGCACGGTGTGCAGGAGACAAACAAATGTTCAAGCCCAAAGCACAGGGGACTAATAATGGAAGTAGTTTGGAAATCAGGAGAGATATTAGCACATAAAAATCCAATGGGGTACCTGGAGAGTTCTCATAGACCCCACCAAGCTAAGAGTGCTTGTTTCCTAAAAGATTTTCTAGGTGATCTATGATAATTGACCTATAAGAAATGTGATCAATCATTTTATAGTTATGAATTCTAAATTTGGAAAATATTATATTAATTCAATTTTGATGAAAATATATTTGAGAGCACTCTGATGTGTAAGAAGTTTGTCAGTCTATAAATCTGAAGTCTGTTGGTTGAATTGGTCATTAAGCAATTGTTGGCAATCAAATGAGCTAGTCATCAGTCACACCTGTGGAGTGAATGCTCAAATGGCTTACAGGAGTATCAAACAAAAGAGAATAAAACCATTCCAACAAATGAATAAAAACATTATAAGACTTCAAAGCAATATAATGGGGAACCATGATCACCATAAAATCTTATGTACTCTTACCATTTTTACACTAGGGAGAATCTACAGTATATATACATGTGAGTTTGATTTATTTCACTTATGAGTGTGGTCTCTATTTGCATTCTTTTATGCATAAATATCTCAATGTGATCATTTTTTATAGCTGAGTAGTACTCCATTGAATAAAAGTACCACAATTTTTTTATCCATTCCTCAGTTGATGGACACTTCAGTTTTTTCCAAGATCTGGCTATTACAAATTGTGCTGCTATAAGCGTGGGTGCTCATAGAGAATTCTTACTGACCTTTAGGAGCTGTGTACTTGTTTCTTAAAACCATTTATATCAGCTCTCTTCTAATTGACCTATAACAAACATGATGAGTGAATCATAGTTATAAATTCTAGAATTCTAAACTATTACTTTAATTCAATTTTTCTAAAAGTGTATTTGAGGACACTGTGCTTTGTGAACAGATTTTCAGTCTGTGCATCTGTTTTCTGCTTCTACTGTTTGTATTTTTTGGGAGTCTAATGAACTAGTGATATCTCACAGGTGTGGAGTCAAAAATAGAAGTGCATACAGGATTGCCAATGTGTAAGGTAGAGACTCAGAAACCCCCTGAGGGCATGGTGTGCTGGAGTTGAATAGTTGTTCCACCCCCAAAACACAATGGATTAAGATTTATTCTAGTCCTTTAAATGGCTGTGATACAAGTTGAATAAAACCTGGGTATTTAGAAATTTCTCAAAGACCCCATCAACACATGTGCTTGTTTCCTAGAGGCTTTTCTATGAGATCACTGATAAGTGACCTATTAGAAATTTGAAGAATCAATTTATAGTTATGAATTCTAAATTTGTAAGGCTTTATTTTAATTCAATTAGGCTGAAAGTATATTTACTTATACTTTGATGTTTAAGATGATTGTTACTCTGTTTGTAAATGAAGCCATGGTTGGGAGTCAAATGAGCTTGGGATCTTTTACACCTGTGGAGTCAATGAGCAAATGACCTACAGAAGTCCCCAGTTGCACAGAGCAGCAGAGAAATACCCTGATGACGGGTATTGCCAGATATGGACTGATTTTTCAGCCACAATAACACAGGGAAATCAGAATTGAGCTACTTCTGCAAGGGGGCATGGTACAGGTATATAAAAAACAGTGTGGGATCTTAGAGGATTCTCACAGACAGGGACAATCAGTGTGCTTGATTCCTCAATGGTTTTCTATGAGATCTCTTCTAATTGAATTATAAGAAATTTGATGAGCCAATTTGTAGTTATACATTCTAAATTTCTAGCACATTATTTTCATTAAATTGGGCTAAAAATATAACTGAGTAAATTCTATTATGTAAGTTGTTTCTGTGTCTGTCTGGGTATGTGCTTTCTGACTTCTCTGGTGGTGAGCAATTTTTGGTAATAAACAGTCTAATGATCATTCACATTTGTATTGGGATTGCAAAGCACAAATGCCCAAAGGGAGTGCCTAATTGTCACAGAATGCCTGAGAAACAACCTTGGTGATGGGATGCCAGACATGAGCAGAATTTCCACCCCAAGAACACAAAGGAAAATGAATCAGTATAGTTCAGAAAAGGGGCATGCAACAAGTACATAAAAAATGCATAATCTTAGAGAGATCTCACCAATCCAAACATGCTGTGTGCTTGTTTAATAAACATTGTATAGGAGATATGTGCTAATTGAAATATAAAAATCTGATGAGTCATTTTATAGTTACAAATTTCAATTTCTTAAATAATGTTTCAATTCAAATTGGTAAAAATATATTTGAGCATCCTATGATGTGTAAGGTGTTTCATAGTTTGAATCTGTATCTAGTGTCTGCTTGACCTGTCTGTTTGTAAGCAATTGTTGGGAGTCAAATGAACTAGTGATTGCTCACATCTCTGGTATCAACAACACACGTTCCCTGAAAGACTGCCCAAGTGGCATGAAGTGACTGAGAAATGCCTTGAGGGCATGCAGTGCTAGAGATGAATAGGAGTAGCATCCAAGCGAACTAAAAATTGACCTATTTCAGCAAAGGGGTATGATACAAGGACAAAAATATCCCCTTGGAAACTTACATAGTATTCACAGAACCCAACAAGTTGTATGCTTTTTCTCTACATCATTTTATTTCATATCTCTTCTACTTGACCTGAAATTGTAAACATTATATTAACTCAACTTGCCTCAATTTATATATGAATACGCTCTGATGTGTAAAGTGTTTGTCAGTCTGTCTGTGTATCTGGTGTTCTGTACATTCTCTCCTCATTTTTTTAGCAATTGTTGGGGGTCAAATGAGATTGTGATCCTTCACACTTTTGAAATAAAATGTACAAATGTCCTATGATAGGGTCTAAGTGTCATAGACTGGTGGATATATGCCCCAAGGACATGGGACACTGGATATGAACAGGTAGGTGTTCCACCTCCAATAAACAGTGGCATGTGAATCATGGTATGTCAGCAAAGCAGCATGATAACAGTAAATAAACAATCTCAGGGGAAATCAAAGAGTTGTCATGGATATGGGAAGCTGTGTAACTTGGTTTGTAAATATTTTATAAGAAATTTCTTCTAATTGAAATGTAATAATCAGAGGAGTCAATTTTTAATTATGAATTCTAAATTTGTGAAAGATTATTTTAATTCATTTTGGCTGAAAAAACTTCAGTTCACACTGAAGTGTAACATGCTTGTCATTTTGTCTGTGTATGTGGTGTTTGTTGTCCAGGTATGTAATTAAGCTTTTGTTGAGAGTCAACTGACATAGTGATCATTCACATCTGTGAAGTCCAAAGCACAAATGACCTACACGAGCATCCATGTGTGCTGGAGTGACTGACAAATACCTTGATATTACAGACTGCTGGAAATGAAGAGGTATTCCATGCCCAATAATACAAGAAATTAAGAATCCAGAGAGTTCAGCAAAGATATATGGTATGAATATATAAACAACTCCTGTGAACTTAGAGAGTTCTTACAGCCCATGAAAAACTGTGCTTGTTTCCTGTATCATTTTTCATGAAGATCTGTTCCAACAGACCTATCAGAATTATGCTGTCAATTTATTGTAATAAATACTAAACCTGTAAAACACTGTTTATATTCCCTTTGAAAGAAAATATATTTGTGTATATTCTAACGTGGGTGTTTGTGAGACAGTATATCTGGTATCTTTTGGTCAAAGACTTAATTAAGCCTTTCCTGTGATTCAAATGTGTTTTGATCATTAAAACCATTGGATTTCAAATCACGTGTGCCATACAGGAGTCCCCAAATATTGGGGAGTGCCTGATAACTGCCATGAGTGTATGTGGTGCTATAGATGAACAGATGTCCAAATCCAAGAACACAAGAGAATAAGAATCTAGCTACTTCAGCAAAGAGGCATGATGTAAATATATATTTCAAAAACATGGAGAAATTAGAGAGCTCTAAATGATCCCGACAAGTTGTGAGCATCTTTGCTAAATGCTTTTCTACAAGATCTCTTCTAATTGAGGTATAACAAATCTGGTGAGACAATGTAAAGATATAAATTTTAATTTGTTAAACACTGTTGAATTCAGTTTGGTGAAAAATACATTTTAGTACACACTGTTGAGTAAGATACTTGTCTTTATGGTGTCTGTTTGTTTGTAAGCAATTCTAGGGAGTCTAGTGAGCTCTTGATCACTCGTACCTGAGGAATCAAAAGCACAGGTGCCCTACAGTATTGCCTAAGTGTGACAGAATTGTTAGGGAATGCTCTGACAGCTTCATTTGCTTGAGATGAACAAGTGTTTGAAACAGAAGAACACAGCAAAGTAAGAATAAAAGTCATTTAGGAAAGTGATAATTTAGAATTATATAAACAACCCTTGGAAAATGTACAGTTCTCACAGACTCTGTCAAGTTGTAGTCTTGTTTGTTAAATTCTTTTGTACAAATTCTCTGCTAATTGTCCTTATTTAAATCTGATGAATCTATGCATAGTCATAAAATTTAAATTTCTTAAGCATTATTTTAATTCAATATGCCTAAAACTTATGAGGGGACTCTGTAATGTGAAACATTATTATCAGTCTGTCTGAATGTAGTGTCTGTTGGTCCTATTTTTTAGTAAGAAATTGTTGATAGCAAATGAGCTTGTGATCATCCACACCTGTGGAATCAACAACACAAGGGCCCAACAGGATTAAGCAACTCTAAGGAAGTCATGGAAAAAAGCCCTGTGGCCTGGCATACTTGAGATGAATAGGTTTTCCAGGCACCAAGAACAGGAAACTAAGAATCTACCTATTTGTGCAAGGGAGTTGATAAAAGTATATGAACAACCCCTGGGAAGTTAATGAGTTCTTACAGACCACTACAAGCCTTGTGTTTGTTTCATAAATCCTTTTAACAAAATCTATGCTAATTGACTTAGAAAAAAATCTGAAAATATATAATTGTAAGTAGTCATTCTGTCCAGCCTGTTGGTAAAAAATTGCTGGGGGTCAAATGAGTTGGGATGACCCACTCATTTGAGGTGTGAAAAAAAACCACAAGTGTTGCACAGCAGTGCCAGATTGAGGGGGATTTCTTAGAAATGCCATGAGGGCATGGGCTGCTGTCTATGCACACATATTCCAGTCTCAAATATATAGTGGAGTAAGAAATGAACTAGTTCAGCAAAGGTGCATAACACAAGTATGTAAGCGACCACTGGGGAACCTAGAGTTCTCACAGATGCTGAAAATTAAGCACATGTTTCCTAAGTACTTTTCTATAAGATCTCTGTTAATTGTGCTACAAGGAATTTGAGAGTAAATGTCTGTGCTTGTTTCCTAAATCTTTATAAATGAGTTCTTGGCTAACTGATCTATAATATATCTGACTTGTAAATCTATAGTTTAAATTCTGAATTTGTAAAACATTATTTGAATGCAATTTCACTAAAATTATACTTGTGTACACTCTGATGTGTAAGATGATTTTTATTCTGTCTCTGTGTCTGGTGTTTGTGTCTTCTTTGTAAGCATTTGTTTGCCTTCTAACAAACTAGTGATCATTCACACCTGTAAATTATAAAGCACAAGAGCTATCAGGTATCAGGGGGTGTTTACCTGAGAAATGTCCTGAAGGCATTGGATGCAGGAGATGAATAGGCATTGCAACTACAAGAAGACAGTGAAAGAAGTGTCCAGCTAGTTCAGAACATAGTTATACATGTACTTAAATGAATCCAGGAGATTTAGAGAGTTCATTCTTAACGTCAAATGCTGTGTGCTAATTTCCTGAATCTTTTATTGAGATCTCTGCTAGTTGACCTATAAGACATCTGAAATGTCAAACTTATATGTGTAAATTCTAAATTTGTAAACTATGATTTTAATTCTGTTTGTGTAAAAGTATATATGAGTACACTTGGTATGTAAGATGTTTATAAATCTTTCTGTATATCTATTGATTTAGCTTTCTGTGTTCTAAGTATTAGCTGGTAGTCTAATTAGCTAATGAGCATTCATGAGTATGGTGTAAAATATCACATTTGTAAAAAAAGAACCTCATGTGCCCTTCAGTAGTGCCAAACTGGGACAGAGTGCCTGAGAATCACCCTGACAGCTTGAATTGTGGGAATGAATTGTTGTTCCAGCCCAAGAATACAGGGGATTAAGAAAAGAGTTGAGAAAGGTGGCATCATACAATTATATAAATAACACCTGGGGAACATACAGAATTCTCACAGAAGCAGAGAAGCTGTGTGCTTTTTTCCTCAAACCTTTTTAAGATAGGTCTTTGCTAATTGATGTACAACAAATACAATGGGTAAAATTATCATTATAAATCCTCAGTTTCTAAAACATTATTTTAATTCTATTTTGCTTAAAATATGTTTGACTATACTGTGATGTGTAACCTCTTTGGGAAACTGCCTGTATCCAGGGTCTGCTTCTCCATTCTGTTTGTACACTGATGGTTTGAGTCTAGTGAGCAAGTAATTGTTCACACTTGTGGAGTCACAGCACAACTTCCACTCAGGTGTGCAGAATTTGGAACAAGGAACTGAGTAACATCCTGATGGCATAGGGTGCTGTAGATGAACTGGTGCACCAGCCCCTAGAACACAAAGCACTACAAATCAAGCTATTTAAGAAAAGAGATGTGATACAAATAAATAAATAAGCCCTGGGTAACTTAAAGAGTTCTCAAAAACCCAGAGAAACTGTGAGCTTGTTTGCTAAATACGTTTAAAGGATAATTGCTCTCTAATAAATTCTGACAAATCAATTTATAGTGATGAATTCTAAATTTCTAAATCATTATTTTTATACAATTGGACAAACATGTATTTGAGTACACTGTGATGTTAACAAGTCTCAAGCTGTCTGTGTATCTTGTGTCCACTTATATCAGTTTGCAAGCATTTTTGGAAGGCAAATAAGTTATTGATCATTCACACCTGTGAAATCTATAGTATAAGTACCATGGAAAACTCCCCAAGACTCAAGGAGAAACTGAAAAGTCCACAAGCATATGGGTTCCTGGAGTTGAACACATGGTCCAGGTACAAGCACACTGAACATAAGGAATCCAGGTAGTTGACAAAGGACACGATAAAAGTATATAAAAAAACTTGGTGAATTTAGAGAGTACTCACATACCTTAACAAGCTGTGTGATGGTTTTCTATATCCTTTTGTTTGATACCTGTTCTTATTCACCCATGAAAAATCTGCCCGGGCAAATTCTAGTTATAAATTTAAAAATGATTTTAATGCAATTTGCCTAAAAGAATACTTCAATACACTCTGATGTGTAAGAGGTTTGTCAGTCTGTTGGAGTATCTGCAGTCTGTTTGTCTTCTGTGTTTGTAAAAATCACTGGGAGTCAAATGAGCTAGTGATCATTCACACCTTTGGAGTCCAAATAACAAATGCATTAGAATAGACCACAAGTGGCACAGAGAACCTGAGATACACCCTGAAAACACTGGGTGTTGGAGATGAACAGGTGTTCCAGCCCCAAAACAAAGAGGTGTAAGTATCATGCTTGTTCAGCAAAGGGATGTGATAAAAGTATATAAAAACTCATGGGTACTTAGTGGTGCTTAATAGTGCTGTACTGCTTGTTGTTATTTTTCTTTTCCTTGGAATTTTTCAAATCCTTATTTTCTTGCATATCCTTCATTTGTTATTTTCTTTTTTTTCTGATTCTTCTCTTTCTGGGGCTCATCCCTGTCTTCTCCCTTCTTTACTATGCCTCTTCACTGCATTAGTAGCCCTTGACCTTTTTCTCCTCCCAAACAGATTTATCATCTTTTTTGTGCAGAGCTGCACAAACCAGGTAGACATGTCTGAGCTCTCTGGACCTGCTGGAAAAACACCTCTTCACACCACCACTTCTCTTCTTTAGGAATGTTTTTATTTTTTACATGTTGCACAGTTTTTTGCTCTTATTTTATTGGTTTCTTTACCCCATCACTAAGATATATATGCTTAGTCCTTGGGGTTGTTGATCTGATTGTCTCATCCTTATTCTCCCTTTTTTCTCTTCTTATTTTTCTCTTTTTCCCTTTCTCTTTTTTTCTCAATTTTTCTATGTTTTTGTGTTTGTCAACTCTATTTCTGTGTTGTTTCATATATCTTTTTGTTTCTTTTCTGATTTTTTTTCTACCTTGTGTCCTCTGCTCTTTTGAACTCAGGTTTCCTTTCTTTGTTGTTCTAAATTTTGGTTTTTTTTCCCTTTTTATTGTTTTTCACAGTTTTGCTTTCATTATTCCCTTTTTTGTTCTTTCTTTCTACTTTTCTTGGCAGTTTCCTTCCATTTTTTTTTCTTCTTGCATTTCCCCATTTTGTTTCTTTTTTTCCAGCACATATTTTGTCTGTTCTAATGATGATACTCATTATTCTACTTGTTGTTCCTTTGCTTGAACTTGCTCATATTTTTCTTCCTCTTGCATATCTTTATTTTTGATCACTTCTTGATTTTTTTCTTCTCCTCCTACTATTCCTTCTCTTCCCCTCTCTTTCCTGTGACTCTTCCATGCCCAGTCATCATTATTATTTGGTCTTTTCCTATAAAATTTCTTATATCTTCTTCTTCCCAGTGACATGCATGTCTGGAAGACTTTTCCCTCATATGTCACCACACTGTGCTAATAGCTTCCTGCACTTTTACTTCTCTTCACCCATTATTTTATCCCTTTGGTCTTTGTGTTGTTATTGTTGCTCTTCTTTTGTTTTTTTTTCCCACCTGTGAGTTTCTTTTCAAGAGGGTTGAGGTGTTTGAGCTGAAGGTTGTCCTCAACCTCCTCTCTTCTCTTGTCCTTTTCTGTTGGAGACCACTACAAATTGTTTCTGAGCAGGATTTAAATTTTATTAAGTGGAATTCTGTGTTTATCTGTGAGTATGTCCTAGGTCTCATTCCCTTGCCTGGTGACAGGAGCTGATTCATAGTAAGTGCACCTCTATGAATCACTTATCCTGGCTGAGATACCTCAAAGGGCAAGATAAGGCCACAGCAGTCAACATTTTGCTCCAACTCCAGTTAATATGATAGAAACTACATATGGAGAAAATTAAATCCTGTAATCTCAATCCTAGCATTAATATTAACCTGGAGATAGGACAGTTCTCTTAAATTGCCATAATTTACTACTTGGAGAAGTCTTTGAAAAGACTCCCAATGTCTGGCTTATTTCCCAAGTTTTCCTCAGTTTCTCCACATTTTGTCTTGGACCTATTAAAAGTGAGCTGATCCATAGAATTCTTTGTCTTAGCCTTCAGTTTGTCAACATAATTAAAGTGTTTTGACCAACCTGGAGCCCTAAACATCATTATAATTGTGTCTTTTTGTTTAAATTATGCCATACACTCATTTAGGAAATTGGGGATCAAGGATAGAATTAATAATTTTGTTTCTGTTTCCCTTTCTTTTTTCCTTTGTCATTCTCTTTCTTTTTTTGTTTTTTTCTTCTCATTTTTTCCTCTTGCTTTGGGTGTTTCATATTTTTTTCTTCTTTTTCCTTTATTTCTTTTGTGGTTTTCAGTTTTGATATTCACACTAATTTATCATTTCTTCTTCATAATTTGTTTTATTGTTCTCTTTTTTCTCATTATATATTTTTTCCTTTTGCCCATTTTTCTTTTCTTTTTTGATTCTTTTTCTTTTCTTCTTCTTGGAAGTTTCCTTCCCTCACCTTTCCTTTTTCATTCAACTGTTTTCTTTCCTTTTGTTTCTAAAATTTTTTCCTGTTCTAATGTCGATGGTGGTATTGTCACTTTTTCTATTTTTCTTCTACTTGCTCTTCTTCTACTTCTCTCCCTCCTCCTCCTCCTTCTTCTCCTCAATCATCTTCTTGCATATATTTCCTGCTTTTCTTTTTTTTTTAATTTTTTCTCCTCCTTATCCTTACCCTGGTTTTGTCTCCTCTTTTCTGTGATTCTTAGTTACCAGGGCACTCCTTCCTCTATATCATCCCCCTCAACAACTTTTTCTCTTCTTCTCAGTGATGCAGAAACCTGGAATACTTTTCCCTCCTATGTGGAAAAACACAGCTCTGCACCCAGCCTTCTCTTCACTCATAAGTTTTTATCCTTTCCCTGTTGTATTGTGGTTTTGCCCTTTGCTTTTCTCCTAAATGCTTTTCTTCAAGATGTCTCTGAATTTCACTAAACTAACCAGGAGTCAATTTATAGTATAAATTATAAATTTGTAAAAATACATGTTAACTCTATTTTCAAAAATGTATTTGTGTGAACTCTTTTGTGTAAGATGCTTGTGAGTGTGTCTGTGTCTTGTTTCTGTTTGTACAGTCTGTTTGTAAACAATTGTTGGGAGACAATTGTGCTAATGATTTTGGTCACCTGTGGAGTCAAGAGCACAACAGCTGCACAGTAGTGTCCAACTTGGTTGGGGCACTTGAGAAAAGTCCTGAAGGCATGGGGTGCTAGAGATGAATAGAACACTGGAGTCTTAGAATAGTTAAAAATGCAGTATGGAACTAGGATGTAAACAACCCTAAGGCACCCTAGACAGTTCTCACAGACCACAAATGTGTGTGTTCTTGTTTCCTCAATCCTTTTCTCTTTGGCTTTTTCTAACTGACTTATAAGAAATATGATGATTCAATTTATACTTGTATACTCTAATATTTTAATGCATTTAAAAAACTCAATTAAGTTGATAATATATTTAGTACCTGTACATTGTCAGATATTTGGAGGTCTGTCTTTGTATGTCATGACAGTTTGTCCATTCACTTTTTTTGCAGTTTTTGGAATCAAATGTTCATTCCCACCTGTGCAGTCAAAAGCACTACTTCCAAAAAGGAATTCCCAATGTCTCTAAGCAACTGAGAAATCTCATGGTGATATGGGGTATTGGAAATGAACTAGAGAGCCAGCAAAAATAACATGGGAATCAAAGAATCAAAATAGTAAAGTCAGGAGGCATAATACTATGGTTCAAACAAATGCCAGGAAGTTAAAAAGTTTTTGCAGACAATGAAAATTTGTGTTCTTCTTTCATAAATCATTGTCCTGGAGATTTCTTCTAACTGACCTATAACAAATGTGAATACTCAGTTTATAGTTTCAAATTATAAATTTGTAAAAAATATGTATTTTAATTCAGTTTGTGAAAACATATTTTGGAATACACTGTGATGCATAAGATGTTTGTCAGTCTGTGTATCTCACCTCTGTTTTTGAAGTTTGCTTGTAAATATTTGGGTATGAAATGAACTAGTGATTTTTCACACCTGTTGATTCGAAAGCACAAATGCTGTTGAAGAGTGCCCAGTTGGCATGGAAAACATAAGAAACACTCTTAAGATATGTGTTGATGTGGATGACATGCTTTTTAGTGTAAAAACAACAGGGGACTAAGATTGGAGCTAATTCATCCAAGGAGCATAACACTAGAATATAGGCTATCCCTGGGGAACTTACAGAATTCTCACAGACTGTGCAAGATGACTGATTGTCTCCTAAATCCTTTTCTACCTTTCAAGCTTGGGATTGTGAGTTCAATCCCTGATACCAAAAATAAAAATAAATAAATAAATAAATGAAAAAGGAATTTAAATAGGTTAATATATTTAAAACATTTAGAGTCAATTTTTATTTATACATTCTAAATTCACAATGCACAATTTTAACTCTATTAGAGTGAAAATATTTTTAGTATACTATGATGAGTAAGAAGTTTGGAAGTTTAGAAGTATACCTTGTGTGTTGGTTCAGTCTGTTTGCAAGCAATTTTTTGAGCTAGGTAACATTATCACCTGTCCAATCAAAAGCACTCATGCCCTATGGCAGTGCCCAAGTTTCTCTGAGTGTCTGAGAAGAGCCCTGAACTTATGAGTTGCTGGATTCAACAAGTGATAATGAGAAAAACAAACAGGGGCTGAAGAAACAAGCTAATTCATCCAAGGTGTGTAAAACAAATATATAAACAAGCCCTGGAACTTGGAGAGTACTCACAGACCCAGACAAACTCTTTGCTTCCTTCCAAAATCCTTTTCTATGAGATCTCTTCAAATTGCCCTAAAACAAACCTGACAAATCAATTTATGGGTATAAATTATAAAGTTGTAAAAATATATTTTATTCCTTTAGTCAAGAAATATATCTGAATATATTCTGATGTGTAAGATTTGTGAGGATTTGTGTATCTCTTACATGATTGCCCAGCCTGTTTGTACAGAATACAGTGAAGATAAAGGATCTTGTGACTGATGACACTTATGTCAAAACAAGAAGTGCTGTACAGACATGCTCAACTGGCATGAAGCACCTGAGAAAGCCATGGGGTGCTGGAGACAACAGTTGTTCCAGCAAAAAGAACACAGTGGGTTAAGATAATAGCTGGGTTCAAACAAAGGGGACACACTAGTATATAAGCAACCGCTGGGTAAAATAGTGATTTCTCTCAGACTATAACAGGTGTTCAGATTTCACAAATCCTTTTCCTTGAGATCACTTATAATTGAATCATTAGAAATCTGATGACTCAATTTATATGTATATATTCAAAATTTGCAAAACATTGTTTTAATTCAATTGGGCTGAAAAAATATTTGACTACACAATGATGATTATCATATGTGGCAGTCTCTCTGTGTATCTCATTTATGTTAATCCAATCTGTTTGTAAACAGTTTTTTGAATCATAAGAGATAGTGAACATTCCCCAATGAGGAGTCAAAAACTCATGCTTCACATCAGGCATAGGCTGCCCGGAACCTCCACCGTGGGCCCGCCCTGCCACTGGGAACTTAGTGGAAGCCTGCATCAGTCATCAGCTGCCCAGAACCTCCCCCATGGGCCCACCCTGCCACCGGGAAATTAGCGTAAACCTGCATCAGGTAAAGGCTGCCCAGAACCTCCACCGTGGGCCCGCCCTGCCACCAAGAACTTAGCAGAAGCCTGCATCAGGTATAGGCTGCCCAGAACCTCCACCATGTGCCTGCCCTGCCACCAGGAACGTAGTGGAAGCCTGCATCAGGTATAGGCTGCCAAGAAACTCCACCATGGGCCTGCCCTACCAGCAGGAACCCAGTAGAAGCCTGCATCAGGGTTAAGCTGCCCAGAAGCTCCACCAAGGGCCCACCCTGCCACCTGGAACTCAGGGCAATCCTGCCTCAGGGGTAGGCTACCCAGAACCAAGAGCAACAATATAAGAATAATGGGCCTTAGCGAAGATACAGGAGTGCAGCCAAATGACATACATTAAGTATTTACAGAAATAATAGAAGAAAATTTCCCAAACATGGGGAAAGAATCTGATAAGCGAGGCATATAGAACACCAAATTTTAACAATCAACATAAATTCACACCCAGACACATAATAATTAAGATCTCAGACATACAGCATAAAAACAGTATTAAAAGCTGTCAGAGAAAAGACTCAGCTCACTTATCAAGGAAAGCCCATTAGAATCACAGCAGACTTTTCAGCACAAACGCTCAAGTCAAGAAGATCTTGGAGTCAGTTATTTGAAGCCCTGAAAGAAAACAATCTTCAACCCAGACTGATGTACCCAGAAAAACTTTCATTCAAATTTAATGGAGAAAAAAGATACTTCCATGACAAAGAACAACTGAAGAAATTCATGTTCACCAAACCAAACCTAGAAAGAGAACTGAAGGACATACTGGACAGAGATAAAAATGACCACAATCCCCAAAACAACAAAAGAAAGAAATATCCAAGTAGGATAAGCAATTAATAAGAGGAAAAGCAGAAAGAAACAACTGGAACATAACATGACATAGTCAAGCCAGTACATATCAGTGCTATCCATAAATATAAATGGCCTCAATTCACCTATAAAAAGAAATACATTGACAGAATGGATCCAGAAGCAGGACTCCACACTATTATGTATACAAGAAATACATCTCATCCAAAAGGAAACTCATAGATTTAAAGTCAAAAGATGGAAAACAGTATTCCATGCAACAGGAACCCAGGAAAAAGCAGGGATAGCTAATCTATTTGCAGACATCGTGAACTTCAAACCTAAAATGATTAAAAGAGATAGAGAAGGTCACTACATACTTGTTACTGGTAAAATTCAAGAGGAAGAGCTAACAATTATAAACATATATGTGCCAAATACAGGAGCACCCACCTATATAAGACAGATACTAAGGGACATGATAAATCAAATACACAAGAACACAATTATAACAGGAGATCTTAACAGTGCATTGTCACAAAGAGATAGATCAACTAGACAAAAAGTCAGCAAAGAAATAACAGAACTGAATCATACCTGTGAGCAATTGGACTTAGTAGATGTTTACAGAGTGTTCCACCCACCCACATCAGAATACACATTCTTCTCAGCTGTGCACAGGACATTCTCCAAAATAGACCTTATATTATCCCTAAAACATTCTTAAGTAAATGAAAAGGTATTGAAATCATACCATGCATAATATCTGAACATAGTGCACTGAAATTGGAAGTTAATGGCAAAAGAAATTGCAAAACCTGCATAAATACATGGAAATTAAATAACAGCCTTTTGAACAACCAGTGGGCTACAGATGAAATTAAAAAAGAAATAAAACAATACCTAAAACTCAATGAAAATATAGAAACAGCATACTGTAATCTGAGGGGTGCAATGAAAACTGTCTTAAGAGGGAAATATATAGCAATAAACTGTCATATCAAGAAAACAGAATGAGCACAAATAAACAACCTAATGCTCCATCTCAAGCTTCTAGAAAAGGAAGAGCAAGTTAAACCCAAAGCTCATAGAAGGATAGAAAGTCAATGCTTAAAAATCAATAGCATTCCTGTACACAAAAAAAAACTCACTTAGAGAGAAATTATGGAAATATCACCCTTTACAATAACATGTAAAAAAATGAAATACTTAGGAATCAGCCTAACTAAAAATGTAAAAAACTTATATGCTGAAAATTATACTATGCTAAAAAAGGAGATTGAAGAGGATATTAGAAAATGGAAGGACATTCCTTGCTCTTGGTTAGGAAGGACCAACATTGTGAAAATGGCTATACTCCCAAAACTGTTATACAGATTTCACGCAATCCCAATCAAAATACCATTGACACACCTCACAGATCTAGAGAACACACTCCTAAAATTCATTTGGAAACAGAAGAAAGCTAAAATAGCAAAGGCAATTCTAGGCAACAAAAGCAAGGCAGGAGGCATCTGAATTCCTGACTTGAAACAGTACTGTAAAGTCTCAGTGATAAAATCAGCTTGGTACTGGCAAAGAAATAGACCTGAGGATCAATGGAACAGATTAGAAGATGCAAGCACAACTACAAAGACACTCAGCCACCTGATATTTGACAAAGGGGCTAAATATGTCCACTGGAAGCAGGATAGTCTCTTTAATAAATGGTGTTGGAAAAATTGGCTCTCTACATGCCGAAGACTGAAACTAGGTGCATGCATATCACCATGCACAAAATAAAGTCTAAATGGATCAAAGACCTCAATATTAAAACAGAAACACTAAATCTCCTGGAAGACAAGGCATGTAGAAATCTTTGAGACATAGGGGTAGGCAGAGAATTCATGAACCAAATGCAAACTGCACAGGAAACACTTCAAAGAATCAAAAAATGGGGTCTCACATTATTGAAAAGTTTCTGCACTTCAAAGGAAATCACCAACCGAGTGAAAAGAAAACCAACAGAGTGGGAAAAAATTTTAACCAGCCACCCCACAGACAAGGACTTGTGTCCAGAATATATAAAGAATTGAAAAACATCAAGCCCCCCAAATTCAAAGACCCTCTCCAAAAATGGGCATCTGAGATGAACACACAGTTCTCAGAAAAAGCTAGACAAATGGCAAATAAATACATGAAGAAATGTTTGCCATCACTGGTCATTCAAGAAATACAAATTAAAACAGCATTGATATTTCACCTTACTCCAGAAAGAATAGCTGCCATCAAGAAATCAACTGATAACAAATGCTGTCGAGGCTTCGGGGAAAAAGGAACACTGCTCCACTGTTGGTGGGAATGTAGACTGGTGCAACCATTATGGAAATCCATATGGAGAATTCTCAGAAGGCTAGGATTGGAAGTTCCATTCAATCCAGCTATCCCCCTCCTGGGTATTTTCCCCAAAGAACTGAAAAGTTCACATCATAGTGTTACATGTGCACCCATGTTCATAACTGCACAATTTGTGATAGGTAAATCCTGGATACAATAAAGATGCCCATCAACTGCAGAGTGGATGAAAAAGATGTGGCATTTTTACACAATTGAATATTACTCAGCTATAATAAAGGATGATCTTGAGGCTTTCATAGGCAAATGGAGACAAATTGAGACTATCCTCATCAGTGAAATAAATAAGAATCATATTTATAAATATCATATTGTGTCTCTAGTGTAAAAAGAAACAAGAACTACAAGAGTAATAAAACCAAAATGTGTAATTGCTATTTTAAAAAAGAGGAAAAGAAAGTGCTCTAAGGGATATAACTGCATGTATGTTTGAGTGTGTAAAATAGATGACCATATTGCTGAATCTTTATTGGATCTTTGAGCAGAACTGTTTGTAGTCTGAATGTTTCAATATCTACTCTGTGCCATTTAACTTTGTAATTTGAACAACTACATCCAGGATGACAGTATGTAATTTATAAATTACTGATTTCTTAGTGGGGCTTTTTCTCATTCTCCTTTTTCTTTCTTTCTTTTAGAATTCTGTATTGTTGCTACCCTTTTTTCTGTTTTTTTCTTCTCTTTAACTAAAACTTTAAAAATGTATAATTGCTATTGTACAAAAAGAGGAAATAGGAAGTGCTATAAAAGATGTAGCTGCATGTATGTTTAGATGTGTGGGATTGATGACCATATTTCTAGGTTCTTGTTGGATTCTTTAACAGATCTGTTTTAAAAGATCTCACTGCTTGATTGTCCACTTTGTGTGCTTTAATTCTGTAACTTGAATAGCTATTTCTAAAAGAACAATACATAATTTATCAACTAGGGATTTCTTACTATTTATTTTCTTTTCTTGAAATTCTGTAATATTTCTACCTTTTTCCTTTTTTCTCTCTTTAAATAAAAAAATATGAAAAAACTCATGTTTATTAAAGATGTTCCCACTTTTCTCTAGGTCCCTGAAACATTCCTGGAGCTAGACATCTTTCATGCCTGTGGATTCCATGGAGGCCTGGAAATGAATAGGCCATTCATTGTAAAGAACACAGGGGAATATGATTGGTGCTAGTTCAGGAAATGAGTCTGATATAAATATATAAACAACCCCACAGAATTTAGAGATTACTCACAGAGCCAGACTATCTCTTTGCTTGTTTCCTAAATCCTTCTCTGCAGTATCTCTTTGAATTGACTTATAACAAATCTGAGGAGTGAATTTAGTTATAAATTCAAAATGTAGAAGAAAATACATTCTATTCAATTTCTCAATAAATATATTGGAGTACATACACTCTGATATGCAAGATATTTGTCTATCTGTGTAGCTCCTGTCTGTTCATACAGCCTGTCTGCAAAAAGTTTTTGGGAGCCAGTGATTTAGCCTCGTATTGTAAGTGCCTGCCTGCAAATTGCAAAGTCATGAATTCCATCCACTGTACAATAAACACAGTTTTTGGAATAAAAATGATCTAGACATTGTTCACATCTGTGGAGTCAGTAGCTCAAGTGCCCTGAAGCAGTACCTGATTTTCTATGAACACCTCGAGAAATGCCCTGAAGTCACACAGTGCTACAAATGAACAGGTGATCCAGCAAAGTGATCACCAGATAAGCTTTTTTGTTTCCAAATTTTTTTCTGTGAGATCTCTGCAAATTAACCCATAACAAATCTGATGAGTCAGTTCATAGTTATAAATTCTGAACTTTTAAAAAATACATTTTTATTCAGTTTGTCAAAAAATATATTTGAGTACAAGCTGTTGTGTATGATTGTTGTCTGTCTGTGTATATCATATTTGTTTGTTGACTGTGCTTGTAAAAATTTTTTTTGATACAAATGAGCTAGTGAATGTTCACAGTTGTGGAGTCAAAACTCACAGGTTCTGTACAGGAGTGGCTGATTGCAATGGAGCACCAGAGAAATGTAGTGAAGGCATGGTGTTCTGGAGATGGACAAGTTTTTCTGTGAAAAGAAAACAGGAGACAAAAATTGATCTAGTTCAGCTGGAGGGGACTGATAGTAGTTTATAAACAATGACTGGGAAACTTAAAGACTTCTCATAAACTCTGACAAGCTTGGTGGTTGTTTCATCAATTCTTTTCTAAGGGATCTCTCCTAATTGACCTATAAAAAATTTGATGAGTGATTTTACAGTTATACATTTTAAAATTATAAAGCAATATTTTAAATCAATTTGCTTGAAAATATAATTGAGAGCACTCAGATATGACAGATGTTTGTCAGTCTGTGTAACTGGTGTCTGTTTATCCAGTCTGACACTGAGGTATTCTTGGTAGTCAAATGAGCTGATCATTTTTCACATCTGTGGAGTCACTGATGCCATAACCCTGCAGGAGTGCCCACCTGGCATGTAGCACCTGAGAAATCCCTGACATCCTGCAGTGTTGGAGATGAACCACTTTTGGATCCCTAACAACACAGGGAACTAAGAATCCAGCTAGTTCAATGAAAGTGTGTCATTCCAGCACACAAACCACACCTAGAGATCTTAGACAGTTCTCATGAAACCTGATATGCTATGTGCTTGTTTCCTAAATCCTTTTATAAGACATTCCCTGCTAATTGGTGTATAACAGATCTGATGAGTCCATTCATATCTATAATTTCTTAATTCATTATACATATCCTTAATTCATTTGGTCTGAAAGTGTACTTTTGTATACTCTAATGTGTAAGATGCTTGTCATTTTTTCTTTGCATCTGGTGTCTATATGTCCTTTCTTTTGGTAAGCAATTGTTGGGAGTCAAAAGAGCTAGACATCTTTCATGCCTGTGTATTCCAGAGCACAAATCCACTACAGAGAGCCCAAGTGGCACAGAATGTCTTAGAAATGCTTTGAGGGCATTTGGTGCCAGAGATTAACATCTGTTCCAGACAGAACAACACAGGATACTAAGCATGTTGCTAGATCAGCAATGGAGCACCATACCACTATATAAAGAACACTTAGAAATATAGAGTTCTCCCTTTCCCCATAACTCTGTATGTTTGTTTCCTAAATTTGTTGATACAAGACCTCTTCTAATTGACCTATTACAAATTTGATAAGTTATTTTATAGTTATAAATTCTAAGTTTCTAATATTTATTTTCAGTATGGTTAAAAATGTAATTGAGTGCAGATTGATGTGTAAGATGTTTTTCAGTCTGTCTGTAAATCTGATGTCTGCTTATCCTACCAGTTTTTAAGCATTCATTGGGAATCATATCAGGTAGTAAGTGCATTGAAAAACAAAAGTAACCTTCAGGAGTGCCAAAGTTGGACAAAGTATCTGGGAAATGCCCAGATGACATGGTATGCAGGAGACAAACATGTGTTCCAGCCCAAAGAACAGGGGACTAATAACTAGGTAGTTTGGCAACCAGGAGAGATATAAGCACATAAAAATCCAATGGGAACATGGAGTGTTCTCACAGATCCCCACCAAGCTAAGAGTGCTTCTTTCCTAAATGGATTCCTAGGCAATCTCTGATAATTGACCAGAAGAAATGGGATGAGTCATTTTACAATTATGAATTCTAAATTTGGAAAATATTTTAAATTCAACTTTGATGAAAATATATTTGAGAGCACTCTGATGTGTAATAAGTTTGTCAGTCTTTCTGTAAATCTGAAGCCTGTTAGTTGAATTGGTCATGTAGCAACTGTTGGCAATCAAATGAGGTAGTCATCAGTCACACATGTGGAGTGAATGCTCAAATGGCTTACAGGAGTGTCAAACAAAACAGAATAAAACCATTCCAACCAATGAACGACAACATTATAAGACTTCAAAGCAATATAATGGGGAACCATTGTTACCATAAAAACTTATGTATCTTTACCATTTCTCACACTAGGTAGAATGTACAGGATTTATAAATGTGAGTTTGATTTATTTCACTTATGAGTATGGTTTCAAGTTGCATCCATTTATTTATGAATATCTCAATGTTTTTAAGTTTTATAGCTGAGTAGTGCTCCATTGTATAAAAGTTCCACAATTGTTTTATCCATTCCTCAGTTGATGGACACTTACATTGTTTCCAATATCTGGCTATTACAAATTTTCCTGCTGTAAACATAGGCACTCATAGGAAATTCTAACTGACCTCTATGAGCTGTGTGCTTGTTTCCTAAAACCATTTATATCAGATATCTTTAATTGATCTATAACAAATATGATGAGTGAATCATAGGTATAAATTCTAAAATTCTAAATTATTAATTCAATTTTGCTAAAGTGGCATTTAAGTACTCTGTGATTTGTGAACAGTATTTCAGTCTGTGCATCTGGTTTCTGCTTGTACTGTTTGTCATTTTTGGCAGTCTAATGAACTAATGATATCTCACACTTGTGGAGTGAAAAACAGAAGTGCATACAGGGTTACCATTGTGTAAGGTAGAGACTAAGAAAGACCCTGAGGGAGTGGTGTGCTGGAGATGAATAGTTGTTCCACCCCCTAAGAACAATGTATTAAGAATCATGCTAGTCTATTAAATGGGTGTGATACAAGATGAAAAACACCTGGGGATTTAGATTTCTCACAGACCCCATCAAAATATATGCTTGTTTCCTAGAGGCTTTTCTATGAGATCACTGCTAAATGACCTATTAGCAATTTGAAGAGTCAATTTATAGTTACCAATTCTAAATTTGTAAGGCTTAATATTAATTCAATTTGGTTGAAAGTATATATACATATACTTTGCTGATTAAGATGATTGTTACTCTGCTTGTAAATTAAGACATTTGTGGGAGTCAACTGTTGTAGGGATGTTTTACACCTGTTGTGCCAAAGACCAAGTGACCTACAGAAGTGCCCAAGTGGCATAGAACAGCAGAGAAATGCCCTGAGGACAGGCATTGCCAGATATGAACTGATATTTCAGTCAAAATAGCACAGGTAAATCAGAATTGAACTAGTTCAGCAAAGGGGCATGGCACAGGCATATAAAAAACAGTAGGGGAACTTAGATGATTCTCACAGACACAGACAAGCAGTGGGCTTGTTTCCTAAATTGTTTTCTATGAGATCTCTTCTAACTGCATTATAACAAATTTGATGAATCAAATTGTAGTTAATATACATTCTAAATTTCTGGCTCATTACTTTCATTCAATTTGGCTAACAATAAAACTGAGTAAATTCAAATGTTTAAGATGTTTCTCTGTCTGCCTGTGTATGTGCGGTCTGTCTTCTCTGGTTAGAAGCAATTGTTGGTAGTCAAAGAATCTAATGATCATTCACGCCTGTATCAGTATTGCAAAACACACATACCCTAAAGCAGTGCCTAAATAGCACAGAATACCTGAAAAACCACCTTGGCAATTGGATGCCAGTGACAAGCAGGTTTTCTACCCCAAGAACACAGGGGAAAATGAATCAGTATGGTTCAGAAAAGTGGCATCCTACAAGTACATAAAGACCCTATAATCCTAGAGAGATCTCACCAATACCAAGAAGCTATGTGCTTGTTTAATAAAACATTATATATGAGATATGTGCTAATTGAAATATAACAAATCTGATGAGTCAATTTATAGTTACAAATTTCAAATTCTGAACTATTATTTTAATTCAATTTGGCAAAAAATGTATGTGAGGACCCAGTGATGTGTAAGCTGTTAATAGTTTGACTCTGTATCTGGTGTCTGCTTGACCTGTCTGTTTATAAGTAATTAATTGGAGTCAAATAAACTAGTGATTGCTCACAACTCTGGTATCAACACCACAAGTTTTCTGCAAGATTTCCCAAGTGACAGGAAGTGACTGAGAAATGACTTGAGGACCTGCAGCGCTAGACATGAACAGGAGTTCCATCCAATTACACAGCAAATCAAAAACTGACCTATTTCAGCAAAGGGGCATGATACAAGGACAAAAATTCCCCTTGAAAACTTACAGAGCTTTCACAGAGCCCAACAAGCTGTATGATTTTTCAGTATATCATTTTATTTGAGATCTCTTCTAAAGGACCTGAAATTGTAAAATTTTATATTAATTTAACTTGCCTCAAATTATATATGAATACACCCTGATGTGTAAGATGTTTGTCAGTCTGACTGTTTATCTGGTATCTGTTTATTCTCTCACATTTGAAGCAATTGTTGGGAATCAAATGAGATAGCAATCCTTCCCACTTGTGGAATAAAATGTATAAATGTGTTATTATAGATCCTAAATGGCACAGACTGCCTGATATATGACCTGAGGCCATGGGATACTGGATATTAACAGGTGTTCCACCTCCAATACACAGTGGAGTATGAATCATGGTAGGTCAGGAAACCTGAATGGTAACAGAAAATAAACAATCTCAGGGGAAACCAAAAAGTTCTCAAGGACATGGATACCCAAATATTTGGTTTGTAAATATTTTATGAGAGATTTCTTCTAAATAACCATTTATAATCAGATGAGTCAATTTTTAATAATAAATTCTAAATTTGTGAAGAATTATTTTAATTCATTTTGGCTGAAAATATATTTCAGTACACAATGAAGTGCAACATGTTTATCATTTTGTCTGTGTATGTGGTGTTTGTTGGCCTGGTATGTAATTAAACTGGTGTTGATAGTCAAATGAGATAGTGATCATTCACATCTGTGAAGTCCAAAGCACAAATGACCTACAGGAGTGTCCAAGTGTCATGGAGTCCCTGAAAAATGCCTTGAGGTTACAGGATGCTGGAGATAAAGAGGTGTTCCATGCCCAATAACACAAGAGATTAAGAATCCAGATAGTTCAGCAAATATGTATCATACAAGTATATACACAACTCCTAGGAACTTAGAGAGTTCTCACAGTCCATGAAACTCAGTGTGCTTGTTTCCTAAATCATTTTTCTGAAAGATCTCTTCTAACAGACCTATCAGGAAATATAATATTTCCTAAATTTGTAAAACATTATTTATACTCTATTTGGAAACAATATATGTGAGTATACTCTATTGTGTAAGATGTTCGTCAGTCTGTATATCTGGTGCTTTTTGGTCCAAGTCTTAATTAAGCCTTTGCTGCAATTCAGATGTGTTTTGATCATTGAAACCTGTGAATTTCAAATCACATGTGCCATACAGGAGTCCCCAAATATTGGGGATTGCCTGAGAAATGCCTTGAGTGTATGGAGTGCTGGAGTTGAACAGATGTTCCAACTCCAAGAACACAGGAGAATAAGAATCTAGATACTTCAGCAAAGAGGCATGATAAAAATATATATTTCAAAAACCTGGAGAAATTACAGAGCTCTCACAGACCCAGACAAGTTGTGGGCTTCTCTGCTAAGTGCTTTACTACAAGAACTCTGCTAATTGACCTATAACAAATATGGTGAGACAATGCATAGTTATAAATTTTAATATATAAAACTGTTGAATTCAATTTGGCTAAAAGTACATTTTAGTACACACTGGTGAGTAAGATATTTGTCAATCTGTCTTTGTATGTGGTGTCTGTCTGTTTGTAGGCAATTCTTGGGAGTCTAATGAGCTCTTGGATCACTCACACCTGAGGAATCAAAAGCACAGATGCCATTCAGTATTGCCTAAGTGTGACAGAATGGTTAGGGAATTCTCTGAAAGCTTCAGTTTCTGGTGACGAACAAGTGTTTGAAACACAAGAACACAGGAGAATAAGAATTGAACTAGTTTAGCAAAGTGATATTGTAGAATTATATAAACAACCCTTGGAAAATGGAAATAGTTCTCACAGTGTCTGTCAAGCTATGTTCTTGTTTCTTAAATTCTTTTGTCCAGAATTTCTACTAATTGACCTAAAGCAAATCTGAAGAGTCAATTCATAGTTATAAAATATAAATTTCTTAAGAAATATTTTAATTCATTCAAACAAAAAGACATTATGATAGCTACTGTGAATATTCAGTTGTCTTGTTTTGAAGTGCTGTGTTGCTTATATTATTCTGTTCGGATCTGCTTAGATCTGTACTCTTTTGTTTTATTCTCTTTAAAATAAAATTTAAAAAAGAAATATTTTAATTCAATTTGCATAAAATGTTTGAGGGGACATTGTAATGTGGAACAGGATTGTCAGTCTATCTGAATCTGGTGTCTCTTGGTCCTATTTTTTAGTAAGAAATTATTGGAAATCAAATGAGTTTGGAATCAACCGCACAAGTGCCTCACATGATTGACCAACTGGCAGAAATTCATGCAGATGGAGAAAAGCCCTGTGGCCTGGCATACTTGCAATGAACAAGTTTTCCAGGCCCCAAAAACAGGAAACTAAGAATTAATGTAATTGAGCAAGTGAGTTGATAAATATCTATAAACAATCCCTGGGAATTAAATGAGCTCTCACTGACCATGACAAGATTTGTGTTTGTTTCATAAATCGTTTTAACAAGATCTATGCTAATTGACCTAAAATAAATCTAAAAATATGTAATTATTAAGTCTAAGTATATAAAATATTATTTTTATTAAATTTGGTTAAAAATATATTTCAGTACAATCTCATGTATAAGATGTTTGCTTGATTGTGTATACAGTGTCTGTTTGTCCTGTCTGTTTGTAAGCAACTATTGGAAGTCAAACATGCTAGTAATCTTTCATACCTTTGGGGTCCAAAGCACAATGACCTACAGTTGTACACAAGTGTTACATAATGCATGACAAATGCTCTAAAGGTGTATGGCTCTGGACATGAATAGGAGTTCCAGCCCCAATAATGCAGAGTCTAACAACAAAGTGGCATGATACAAGTATATAAACAACCCCTGGGAAATTGGAGAGATCTCACTGTCCCTGCCAAGCTTTGTGTTTGTTTCCAAAGTCATTTTCTGTGAGATCTGTGTTAAGTAACCTATCACAAATATGAAGAGTCAAATTATATTTATAAATTCTAAATTTGTAAATCATCACTGTAATTCAGTTTGGCTAAAAATATATTTGAGGACACTCTGTTGTGTAAGATGGTTTTTGTGAGTCTGTATGTTTATCTGGATTCTGGTTGTCCTGTCTTACTACATACAAGCAACTGTGTAACAAATGAGTTACTGTTTCTTCCCACCTGTGGAGTGAAAAACTCAAGTGCCATATAAGAGTGCCCCAGTGGCAGGGAAAGACTAAGAAGTGCCCTGAGAGCATCCAGTGCTGGAAATGAACAGGTGCTCTAGTCAAAGGAACACAGTGGCATAAGAAATTAACTAGTTCAGCAAGGAGGCAGGATAGAAATATAAAAACCACCTCTTGGGATCTTGAAGTTCTCACTGTCCTGGAGCATCAGTGTGCTTTTTCCTAAATATTTTTATAGGAGATTGCTTCTACTTGACTTATAACAAATCTGAAGGGTCAGTTTATAGTTATAAATTCTAAATTTGTAAAACATCTTTTTTAGTGTATTTGGCAAAAAATGTATTTTACTACACTCTGCTATGTAAGATATTTGTCAGTCTGTCTGTATATTTGGGATCTGATTCTCCAGTCTGTAGTTAAGTAATTCTTTTTAATGAAATGATCTCTAGGTCATTCAAAACTACAGAGGGCAAATCACAAGTTCCCTTCAGGAGTGCTGAAGTGGGACACAGTACTTGAGAAACTTCTTGAAGGCATGGGATAATGAGAAGAATAGGTGTTCCAGCTCCCAGTACACAGGAGTGTAAGAATCGAGATAGTTCATCAAAGGGGTATGATGTATATGAGTACAGACTAATTGGGTTTGTCAGTCTTTTTGTATATCTGGTGTCTGTTTGTCCACTTTGATTTCAAACAATTGTTGGGTGTCAAATAAGCTAGTAATCCTTCAAAACTGTGTAGTCAAATCACAAGTGCAATACAGGACACAAAAAGTGCAGGAAGTCCTTAGAAATGCTTTGAGGACATGAAGTGCTGTAGAAGCATGGGTGTCCCAGCCCCCAAAAGACAGGGGACTAATAATCATACTCGTTAACTAAGGGTGGCTTATACAACTATAGAAACAACCCTTGGTAAATTTAGAGTTCTCACAGACCTCAACAACTGTGTGCTTGCTTTTAGATGCTTTTCTAAGAGATCTGTGTTAATCACCAATAAGAAATTTAAGAGTAAATTTATAGTTATAAAGTGTAAAATTGTAAAATATTATTTTGATTCAATTTGTCTGAAAAAACATTGGGGAACACTATGATGTATAACATGTTTGATAGTCTCTCTTTCAATCTGGTGTCTGTTTGCCCAGTCTGTAAGAAATTTGGGAGTCAAATGAGGTAATCAACTTTCACACCTCTGTGTCAATGCCCAAATCTCAACAGGAGTGCCCAATGGGCATGGAAAGCCTGAGACATTCCCTGATGGCATGGGATGATGGAGATGAACAGGTGTTACAGCCACAAGAGCACAGTAGACTATGAATCACAGGCATTCAGATATTGGGCAAGATACAAGTATATAAACAAGCCTAGGGAAGCTTAGAGTTTTCTCCCTGATGCTGACACACTATGAGCTTGTTGTCTAAATATTTTTATTTGAGATCTCTTCTAATAATCCTATAACAAATCTGACAGATCAATTTATGGTTATAAATTCTAAACTTGTAAATCCTTATTTTAAACCTAATTTGGAAAAATATATTTAAGTACACTCTGATGTGTAAGATTTAGTTTAGTCTGTATACATATCTTGTGTCTATTTGTCTAGTCTGTTTGTGAACAAATATTGGGAGTCAAATGAGCTACTATTCATTCATATTTGTGAAGTCAAAAGGACAAATGACCTACAGGAGTACCCTGGTGGCATGCAGTGCCTGAGAAACACCCTGAGGGCATCTGTTGTTGGGGATGAACAGGTGTTCTTGTCCTAAGAACTTCAGGGTACATGAATCAATCTAGTTCAGCAAAAGGGCATGAAATGAGCAAATTAATAAATCTCGTGGATCATAGAGAGTTCTTCCAGACCCTGACAGGCCCTGTGCTTGTTTCATAAATTCTTTTCAATGAGATTTCTGCTACATGACCAAAAAGAAATTTTGACAGTGATAAATCATAAATTTGTAAAATATAGTTTTAATTCAGTGTGGTTAAAATATATTTGAGTAAACCGTGAGTACACCATGAAGTGTAAGATGTTTGTTAGTCTGTCTAGAAATCTGGTGTCTATTTGTAGAATCGGTAGTTAAACAATATTTTGGAGTCAAATGAGCCAGTGACCTTCATAAAAGTGGAGTTTAAAACACAAATAACTTACATGAGTGCCCAGGTGGCCTGGAGTGCTGATAAAGCCCTGACAGCATTTTCTGACAGAGAGGAACAGGCATTCCAGGCTCAAGATCACAGGTGTTTAAGGACTGAACTATTTCGAGAAAGGGACATGATACAAATACATAAGCAACCCCTGAAAAACTTAGAGAACACTCACTGACCCTGAAAAACCGTGTTTGTGTTTCCAAAATGTTTTATATGAGCTTTTTGTTAATTCATTTATAACAATTCTGATAGATAAAATTATAGTTGTATATTATAAATTTCCCAAATAATATTTTAATTCAGATTGACCAAATACATATTTGAGTATACTCTCAAGTATAAGATGTTTGTCAGTCTATTTGTGTGTCTGGGGTCTGTTTGTATTTTAAGTTTTTTAGCAGTTGTTGGAAGTGTAACAAGTCAGTGATCATTCGAAACTGTAAAGTCAAAAGCACAGGTGTCCTTCAGAAGTGCCTATGTTGGACAGAGTGTCTGAGGAATTCCTTGATATTATGGGGTACTGGAAATGAACAGGTGATCCAGCACCAAGAACACAGGGGTGTAAGAATGGAACTATGTGAGAATTGGGAATGATAGTGGTATACAAACAACTCATTGGGAACTTAAATTTTCTCACAAATCCTACCAAGCTGTTTGGTTGTTTCATAATTTCTTTTAAATGAGATTTCTACTAAGTTGCCTATCAAAAAATCTGATGAGTCAATTTATAAATTCTAAATTTCTGAAATACTATTGTAATTCAAATTAGCTAAAATTGTATTTTAGTAATTTTTAATGTGTAAGTTGTTTGTCATGGTGTCTGTGTATAAAGGGTCTGTTCCAGCCACAAGGAGATAAAATCTAAGAGTTAAGCTATTCCAGCAAAGGTGTGTTGAAAGTATATAAGCAATAAGGTAACACTGAGACTTCTGACAGATGCTGACAAGCTGTGTGTTTGATTCCTAAATCTGTTTTTTCTAGATGTCTTCTAATTTAGCTATTACAAATCTGAAAAATCAATTTGTAATTAAATATTCTAAAGTTGAAACACTTTTTTAATTCTTTTGGCTAAAAATATATTTCAGTACACTGAAATGAGCAAGATATTTGTCTCTCCATCTTTGTATCTGGTATCTGTTTTTCTTTGTTTGTAAATAACTGTAGAGAGTCAAATGATCTAGTTATCATTCACACTTTTGAAGTCAATGACCAAATGCACTGCTGGAACAATGAAGTAGCAAAGAGCCCTAAGAAATGCTCTGAGATGGGGTGATGGAGATGAAAAAGTGTTCCAGCTGCATACACAAGAAACTGAACTGAGCTAGTTGAGCAAAGGGGCATGTTCCAAATATGTAACCAACTTCTAGGGGAACATAGTGCATCCTCAAATAAAGTAATAAGCTGAGTGATTGCTTCTGCATCATTTTATTAGATATCTCTTCTAATGGGCTGATATGAAAGCAGAAGAGAAAGTTTTTATTAAAAATTCCAAATCTGTAAAATTTTACCATACTACAACTTGGCTAAAAATATTATTGAATACACTGTGAAGTGTAAAACGTTTATTAGTCTATCTGTGTATCTGGCATCTGTTTGTCCAGTATGTTTGTAAACCATCATTGGGAGTCTAATTAGCTGGTCATTGGTTACACTTGGAGTCAGAATCACAAGTGCCCTTCAGGAGTGCAAAATTTGCATGGAGGGACTGAAATAACACCCTGACAGCATGCATTGTGGGTGATGAAGAAGTGCTCCAGACAGAAGAACACAGGGCACTATGAAACAAGGTAGTTCATAAAAGCAGAATTATACAAGACAGAAACATTCCCTGAGGAACTTGCAGAGATATCACAGACCCTGACAAGCTGGGGGCTACTTTCTGAAATCCTTTCAAAGGAGATCTCTCCTAATTGACCTATATCAAATCTGGAAAACTAAATTTATAGCTACAAATTCTAAATTTCTAATCATTAATTGAATTTGTCAAAAATGTATTTGACTGTAACACGATGTGTAAGATGTTACTGAGTCTTTGCAACTATCTGTTGTCTGCTTGTTCTGTCACTGTGTTAGGAACTGTGATCACTAGTGATCATTCACACCAGTTGAGTTAACAACACAAGTGCACTACAGAATTGCCCCAGTGGCATGGAGAAACTGATAAAATGCCTAAGAACATGGAGTGCTGGAGATGAACAGATATTCCAGCCCTATCTATAAAATGGGCTAAGAATTTAGCTAGCTAAGTAAAGGGGAAGGATAAAAACATACAAACAGCTTCTGGGGAGGATAGAGAGATCTTACCTATGCCAAAAAGCTGTGTGCTTCTTTCCTTAATGCTTTCATATGAGATGTCCTCTATTTGACCTATAACAAATCTGATGAATCAATTTATAGGTATAAATTATAAATTTGTAAAAATTATTTTATTTAATTGGCTGAAAATATGGTTGAGTACAATCTGATATAAACATGTTTGGCATGCTTTTTGCAGTTCATAAAAGGGGAATGATACAAGACACAAACAGTTCCTGAGGAATTTATAGAGTTCTCACAGACTGTGACAAGCTGTGGCCTAGTTTCTGAAATCTTTGAAAAGGATATCTCTAAGTAAATAAAATTTATTTTATTGAATTTGTCTGAAAATATGGTTGAGTACAATCTGATGTGCACATTTTTGGCATGCTGTTTGCATATCTGTTATGTGTTTGTCCCATTTCTAAACAAATGTTAGGAGTCAAATGAAATAGTGATCATTGAAACTGGTGAAGTCCAAAGAACAGATACCTCACACTTGTGCCTAGGTGGTACAGAATGCCTGAGAATGGACTGAGGGAATTTGATGCCAGAGATGAACAGGTATTCTTGCCCCAAGAACTCAAGGAAATAAGAACTGAGGGATTTCAGAAAAAGGGCATGAATCAAGTAAATAAACAACCTCTGTGGAACTCAGAGCACTCCACAGATTCTGACAAGCCCTGTGCCTGTTCCCTAAAAGCTTTTCTATGAGTGTTCTGCTACTTGATCTATAAGATATTTGATGAGTCAATTTATAGTTAAAAATTCCAAAATTGTAAAATATTTTAATTCAGTTTGTCTGAAAATATATTTGAGTACACTCTGATGTGTAATGTGTTTGCCTGTCTGTAAATCTATTGTCTGTTCCTTGAGTCTGTAGTCAAGCAATTATTGGCTCTCACATGAGCTAGTGATCATTAACGTCTTTGTAGTGAATGCACAAATGGCCTACAGCAGTTTCATGTGGTACACAGTGCCTCACATGTGCCCAGATTGCAAGAGGTGCTTGTGATGAACAGCATCCCAGACCAAAAAATTCAGACACTAAAAATCAAGCCTAGGTCAGCAATGGGACATGATATAAGTATATAAACAAACCACGGGAACTTAGTGAATTCTTACAGACTCCTAGAATCTGTGTGTTTGTTTCCTAAATTTTTTTGTTCTAGAGCACTTCTAGTAGAACTGTTAAAGTTCTGACAGTTCAATTTATAGTTACACATTCTAAATTTGGACAACAGCACTTTAGTTTTGTTTGTCAGCGGACATATTGTTGTACTTTGTGATGTGTAAAATGTTTGTCAGTCTGTCTGTATATCTGATGTCTGCTTATTCTCCATGTTTGCAAGAAATTGTTGAGAGTGTATGGAGCTAGTGATCCAACATACCTATTGAATCAACAATGAAAGTGACTTACAAGATTGCTCAAGTACCATGAAAAGATTGAGAGGTGGCATGAGGGCCTGGGTCATGGAGATGAACAGGTGATCCACCCCAAAGAAAAAAGGAGACTATGGCTATAGCCAGTTTAGGCAAGAGGAATGATACAAATACATAAACAATATCTGGGAAAGTTAGAGTGCTCTCACAGACCAAGACAACCAACGTGCTTGTATCCTGAATCCTTTTATATGCAATTGCTAGTGATTGACATTTAACAAATCTGTTGAGTCAATTTATAGTTAGAAATTCTAAATTTGTAATATATTGTTTTAATTCAATTAGGATGAAAATATATTTAAGTGCAATTTGATGCATAAGATGTTTGTTTGTGTGTCTCTGTATTGGGTATCTGTATGTCCTTTCAGATTGTAAGCAATTTTTGTGAGTAAAAAAATAGATATCATTAGTACCTATAGAATCCAAAACACAAATGCACTACAGAGTGCCCAAGTGGCACCGAGTGTCTGAGAAACTCCCTGAGAGCATCAAGGGCAAGAGATTAACAGGTGTTTCAGCCCAAAAATACATAGGATTAAAAGCTGATGTAGTTAATCAAAGCATGGTAGTAGTATTGTATAAAAAATTCTGGGGAAATTAGTATTCTCACTGACCTGGATATGCTGCAGTTTCGTTTCTTAAATCCTTTTAAATTAGATCTCAGCAAATTGACCTATAATAAATAGGTTCAGTCCAATTATATTCATAAATTCTCAATTTATAAAATGTTATTTGAATTACATTTGCTAAATATGTATCTGATTACACTGTGATGTTTAAGATTTTTGGCAGTTTGTATGTGTATGTAGTGTCTGCTTGTAATCTCTGTTTGTGAACAATTGTTTGGAGTTGAATGAACTAGTGATCACTCAACTATGGAATCAACAGCACAAGCGCTCTACAGGATTGCCCAAGTGGCATGGACAGAGTAAGAAACCCAATGACTGCATGGGATCCTAGAGGTGAATACCAGTTCCGCACAAGGAAACAGGGACAAGAATAAAACTAGTTCAACAAAGGGACCTGATGTAACTACATAAACAAATACCTGGGAACTTATAGAGCTCTCACAGACCCCTAAAACTGTGTATTTTTGGAGATTATTTTTTTGAGATCTCTTCTAATTGACATAGCTTATTAAACATGTCAACATATGGTTCTAAAATCTAAAATTTTATGTCATGTTTTGCTTCTTGTATCTTTTTATAAAGGATTTCAGCCCATTGACATATAATAAATCTGTGGAATCAATTTATAGTTATAAATTCTAAATTTCTTTAATGTTTTAATTCAATTTGGCTGAAACTATATTTGACTAATATCTGATGTGTAAGATGATATTTTGTTTGTGTATGTGGTGTCTGTCTAGTCTTTTGGTAAACAATTTCTGGGAGCCAAATGTGTTGGCATCACCCACACCTGACATGTGAAAAGTGCACAAGTGTTGCACAGCTGTACCAGATTGAGGGGGATTTCTTAGAAATGACCTGAGGGCATGGGCTCCTGGTGATGAACAGGCGTTCCAGTCTCAATTAAAAAGTGGAGTAAGAATTGAGCTAGTTCAGCAAAGGTACATGACACAAGCATGTAAACAACCACTGGGGAACCTAGAGTTCTCACAGACCCTGAGAATTGTGTGCATGTTTCCTAATTGCTCTTCTACAACATCTCTGTTAGCTGAGCTACAAGAAATTTGAGAGTAAATCTGTGTTCTTGTTTCCTAAATCTTTATAAATGAGCTCTTTGCTAGCTGACCTATAAAAAATCAGACTTGTCAATCTATAGTTATAAATTCTAAATTTGTAAAACACTATTTTAATGAAATTTCACGAAAATTATACAAGTGTGCACTCTGATGTGTAAGATGATTTTTATTCTGTCTCTTTATCTGGTGATTGTGTCTTCTCTTTAAGCATTTGTTTGCAATCTAATAAGCTAATGATCATTCAAACCTGTGGAGGCCAAAGCACAAATGCCCTTCAGGAGCTACCAAGTGGCAGGGGGTGGTTACTGGAGAAATGCCCTGAAGACATTGGATGCAGGAGATGAAAAGACATTCCAACTACAAGAAGACAGTGAAATACGAGTCCAGCTAGTTCAGAAAAGGGACATTATACATGTACATAAATCAATTCAGTTGAACTTAGAGAGTTCCTACTGAATGTGAAATGGTGTATGCATATTTCCTAAATCTTTTAATTGAGATTTCTGCTAATTGACCTATAAAATCTGAAAAGGTCAAATTTATAGCTGTAAATTCTAAATATGTAAACTATGATTTAATTCTGTTTGTCTAAAAGTATATGTCAGAACATTCTAATATTTAAGATGTATATCAATCTGTCTGTATATATGTTGTTTTTTTGCCCTCTCTGTTTCTAAGTAATAGCTGGTAGTCTAATGAGCTAATGACCATTCATGCCTATGGTGTAAAAATCAAATTTGAAAAAAAATCACATGTGCCCTTCAGTAGTGCCAAACTGGAACAGAGAGCCTGAGAACCACCCTGTCAGAATGTATTGCTGGGGATGAATCTATGTGCTTTTTTCCTAAAAATCTTTTAAGTTAGGTCTTTGCTAATTTATTGACAAATATGATGAGTAAAATTATCATTATAAATCCTCAATTTCTAAGACAGTCTTTTAATTCAATTTTGCTTAAAATATATTAGACTATACTGTGATGTGTAACATCTTTGTTAGACTGCCTGTATGTGGTGTCTGCTTCTCCAGTTTGTACACTGATGTTTTGAGGCTAGTGAGCAGGTAATTGTTCACACTTGTGGAGTCAAATCACAATTGACTTTCACGTGTGCAGAAGTTGGAACAAGGCACTGATTAACACCCTGATGGCATGGGGTGATGTAGATGAACTGGTACTAAAGCCCCTAGAAAACAAAGCACTATGAATGAAGCTAGTTAAGGAAAGAGATGTGAAACAAATACATAAACAAACCCTGAATAACTTGAAGAGTTCTCACAAAATTAGACAAAAGGTGAACTTGTTTGCTAAATGCTTTTAAAGGAGATTTGTGATAATTGTTCTTTAATAAATTCTGACAAATCAATTGATAGAGATAAATTCTAAATCATTGTTTTAATTCAGTTGGATAAAAATATATTTGAGTACACTGTGATGTGTTATAAGCCTGATTCTATCAGTGTATCTTGTGTACACTTATATCAGTTTGCAACATTTGTTGGAAAGCAAATGAGATAGTTATCATTCACACCTGTGAAAACTACAGAACCAGTGCCATACTATGAGCATATGTGGTCCTTCAGTTAAACAAATGTTCAAGGCACAAGCACACTGAACATAAGGAATCCAGGTAGTCAAAAAAGGACACGATAAAAGTATATAAAAATTTTTGGGGAATTTAGAGAGTATGCAAATACCTTAACAAGCTGTATGATGATTTTCTAAATCCTTTTATTTGACAACTCTTCTGATTCACCCGTAAAAAAATCTGCCTGGTCAATTTCTACTTATAAATTATAATTTAAAAATGATTTTAATGCAATTTGGCTAAAAGAATACTTCAATACACTCTGATGTGCAAGAGGTTTGTCAGTCTGTTGGAGTATCTGGGGTCTGTTTGTCTTCTGTGTTTGTAAACAATCACTGGGAGTCAAATGAACTAGTGATCATTCACACCTTTGGAGTCCAAGACACAAATGCATTAGAGTAGACCAAAAGTGGCACAGAGAGCCTGAGAAACACCCTGAAAGCACTGGGTGTTGGAGATGAACAGGTGTTCCATCCCCAAGAACAAAGAGGTCTAAGTATCATGCTTGTTCAGCAAAGGGATGTGATAAAAGTATATAAAAACTCGGGTACTTAGTGGTGCTTAATGGTGCTCTACTGCTTGTTTTTATTCTTCTTTTACTTGGAATTTTTAATATTCCTTCTTTTTTGCATATCCTTCATTTATTATTTCCTTTTTTCCTTATTTTTCTCTTTCAGAGGCTCATCCTTGTCTTCTCCCTTCTTTTCTGTGCCTCTTTACTGCATTAGTAGCCCTTGCCCTTTTGTCTCCTCACAAACAGATTTTTCACTTTTTGTGCAGAGCTGCACAAACCAGGTAGACATGTCTGTGCTCTCTGGGCCTGCTGGGAAAAACACATTTTCACACCAAGACTTCTCTTCACTAGTAATGTTTATATTCTTTCCATGTTGCTCTGTTTTGTTGCTCTTATTTTATTGGTATATTTAACCCATGGATAAGTTTCATATGGTCATTGTTTGGGGTGTTTGATGTTGTCTCATTTCCATCTTCCCTTTTTATTTCTTCTTATTATTTTTCTTTCTTTTTCCCTTTCTCTTTTTTTCTCAATTTTACTATTTTTGGTCTTTTTCAACTCTATTTCTGTGTTGTTTGATATTACTTTTTCTTTCTTTTCTGATTTGTTTTTCTGTCTTGTGTCTGTCCTCTTCTCTTTGAACTCAGGTTTCCTTTCTCTGTTGTTCTCATTCTTTTAGGTGTTTTTTTAATTCATTTTCACTGTTTTCCTTTATTTCTTTTTTGTTCTTTGTTTCTCCCTTTCTTGGCAGTTTCCTTACATTTTTTTGATTCTTGCATTTCTCCATTTTGTTTGTTTTTTGTTTCCAACACAATTTTTGACTGTTCTGATGATGATGGTCATTATTTTTCTTGTGGTTCTTCTTTTGCCTGTATTTGCTCATATTATTCTTCCTCTTGCATATCTTTGCTTTTGATAACTTCTTAATTTTTTTCTTGACCTGCTAATCTTCCTTGTCTTCCCCTCTCTTTCCTGTGACACTTCCATGCCCAGTCATCATTGTCATTTTGTCTTTACCCATAAATATTTTTTTTGTCTTCTTCCCAGTGACATGCAAAGCTGGGAGACTTTTCCCTCCTATACGACCACAGTGTAAAAATAGCTCCCTGCACTTTAACTTATCTTCACTCATGCTTTTATACTTTTGGTCTTTGTGTTGTTATTGTTGATCTTCATTTGTTTTTTTCCATGTGTGAGTTTCTTATCAAGAGGGGTTGTGGTGTTTGCAGTGAAGGTTGTCCTCAACCTCCTCTCTTCTCTTATCCTTTTCTGTTGGAGACCACTACAAAGTGGCTCTGAGCAGGATTTAAATTTTACTAATTGGATTTCTATGTTTATCTGTGAGTAAGTCCTAGGTTTTGGTCCCTTTCCTGGTGACAGGAGCTGATTCATAGTAAGTGAACCTCTATGAATAACTGATCCTGGCTGAGATTTGTAGTAATCTGTGAGGTCAGAGATACTTTAAAGGGCAAGATAAGGCCACAGCTGTGGACACTTTGCTCCAACTCCAATTAACAAATAGAAACTACAGGTGGAGGAATTTCTACCCTGTATTCTCAATCCTACCATAAATTTTATCATGGAGATAGGACAGTTCTCTTAAATTGGCATAATTTACTACTTGTATAAATCTTTGAAGAGACTCCCAAGGTTCTGCTCATTTCTGGAGTTTTCCTCAGTTTCTCTACCTTTTGTCCTTGGAGCTATTAAAAGTGATCTGATCCAGAGAAGTCTTTGTCTTAGCCCTCAGCATTGTCAGCATACTTAAAGTGTTTTGACCCTCCTGGCGACCTAAAAATCATTACAATTGTCTCTTTTCATTTAACCTATGCCATACACTCATTTGGGAGATTGAGGATCAAGGACAGAACCGAATACATTTCTTTGTTTTCCTTTCTATTTTCCTTTGACATTCTCTTACTTTTTTCATTTTTTCTCATTGTTTGTGTTTTTCATATTTGATTTCCTTCTTTTTAATTTATTTCTTTCGTGTTTTTCCATTCACATTTCCTTTTCTATCTTTCTTCTAGATTATTTGGTTTATTGTTCTCTTTTTTGTCTCTATCTTTTTTCTTTTTCACATTTTTCCTTTCCTTTTTTGATACTTTTTCTTTTACATTTCTTGGAATTTTCCTTCCCTTGTTTTCCTTCTTTCATTCCACTGTTTTGTTATCTTTTGTCTTAAATTTTGACTTTTCTAATGATGCTGCTGCTATTGTTATTTTTTCCATTTTTCTTCTACTTATTCTTCTCCTACTCCTCTTCCTCCTCCTACTCCTCTTCCTCCTCCTCTACCCTCTCTTTCTTCTTGCATATATTTTCTGGGTTTCTATTTTTTATTTTTTCTCCTTATCCTCATACTAGTTTTCTCTCTTTTTTTCTATGATTCATAGGGACCAGGGCCCTCCTTGCTCTATTGTATCCCCCTCAACAACTTTTTCTCTTCTTCCCTGTGATGCAGAAACTTGAAATCTTTTCCATCCTATGTGGACCCACAAGGAAAAGCACAGCTCTGCACTCAGATTTCTCTTCACTAAAGAGGTTTTATCCTTTCCCTGTTGTGTTGTGGTTTTTGCCCTTTGCCATTCTTCTAAATGCTTTTCTTCAAGTTGTCTCTGAATTGCCCTGTAACTAATCAGGAGTTATTTTATAAGAATGAATTATAAATTTGTAATAATACATGTTAATTCTATTTTCAAAAATATATTTGTATGAACTCTGGTGTGTAAGATGCTTGTGAGTGTGTCTGTGTGACTTGTGTCTGTTTGTACAGTCTGTAAACAATTGTTGGGAGACAATTGAGCAACTGATTGTTGTCACCTGTAGAGTCAAGAGCACAAAAGCTGTACAGTAGTGTCTAATTTGGGTGGGGCACTTGAGAAAAGCCCTAAAGGCATAGGGTGCTAGAAATGAACAGAACCCTGGGGTCTAAGAATAGTTAATAAATGCAACTTGGAACTAGTATGTAAACAAACCTATGGCAACCAAGAGAGTTCTCACTGATCACAACACTATGTTGTTTTCTTTCCTAAAACCTTTTTTCTTTGGCCTTTACTAATTGACTTATAAGAAATATAATGCATCAATTTATACTTATATACTCTAATATTTTAATATGTTTTTTAAATTAAATTAAGTTGATAATATATTTTGGTACATTGTAAATACTTAGATATTTGGAGGTCTGTTTTTGTATGTCATGTCAGTTTTTCCATTCACTGTTTTGCAATTGTTAGGAATCAAATTATCTAGTGTTCATTCCCACTTGTGCAGTCAAAAGCACAACTTCCAAAAAGGAATGCCCAAGTGTTTCTATGCAGCTGAGAAATGTCATGATAACCTGAGGTATTGGAAATGACCTAGAGATACAGCAAAAATAACACAGGGATCAAAGAATTGAATTAGTAAAGTCAGGAGTCAAGATACTACTGTTTAAAATATTGTTGGGGAAGTTAAAAGGTTCTTGCAGACAATTAAAAGTTGTGTGCTTCTTTCCAAAATCATTTTCCTGGCAATTTTTTCTAACTGACCTATAACAAATGTGAATACTCAGCTTATAGTTACAAATTATAAATTTGTAAAAAAAATATGTATTTTAATTAAATTTGTGAAAAAGTATTTTGGAATACACTGTGATGCATAAGATCTTTGTCAATCTGTGTATCTCAGGTCTGTTTGTGCATTTTGCTTGTAAATAGTTGGGTGTGAAATAAACTAGTGATTTTTTCATACCTGTCCAACCAAAAGCACAAGTGAGGTTCAAGAGTGCCTACTTGGCATGGAACACCTAAGAAACACTCTGAAGTCACGTGGTGCTGTGGATGAAATGTGTTCTAGTGTAAAAAACACAGGGCAAAAAGATTGAAGTCACTCATCCAAGGAGCATAAAACTAGTATATAGGCAACCCTTGGTGAATTTACAGAGTTCTCACAGACTCTGTCAACATGACTGCTTGTCTCCTAAATCCTTTTCTACCTTTCAAGCTTGGGATCCTGAGTTCAATCCCTGGTACCAAAAATAAATAAATAAATAAATAAATGAGAATTTTTTTTAAAAAAGGTTAAAAAATGTTAAAAAACTGATGAGTCAATTTTATTTATATACTCTAAATTCATAAAGCATTATTTTATGTCTATTAAAGTGAAAATATTTTTAGTATACTGTGATGGGTAAGAAGTTAGGCAGTTTAGATATATATCATTTCTGTGGCTCCAGTCTGTTTGTAAGCAATTGTTAGGAGTCAAATGAGTTGGTAAGCATTACCACCTGTCCAGTCAAACGCACTCAAGCCATACAGTAGTGCCCAAGTTTCTCTGAGTGCCTGAGAAAAGCCCTGAAGTTATGAATTGCTGGGAATGAACAGGTGATACTGAGAAAAGAAATCAAGGGATGAAGAAACAAGCTAATTCAGCCAAGGTGTGTAACACAAATATATATAGATATAGATATAGATATAGATATAGATATAGATATATATAGATATATAACCCTAGAACTTAGAGAGTACTCACAGACCCAGACAAACTCTTTGCTTGCTTCCAAAATCATTTTCTATAAGATCTCTTCAAATTGCCCTCTAACCAATCTGACAAATTAATTTATAGGTATAAATTCTAAAGTTGTAAAAATATATTTTAATTCATTTGGTCAAGAAATATATCTGAGTATACACTGATGTGTAAGATTTTTGAGTTTGTCTATGTATCTCTTACATGATTGTCCAGTCTGTACAGAATTCAATGGAGACAAATGATCTTGTGATTGATAACACCTGTGGTGTCAAAACCAGAACTGCTGTACAGGAGTGCTCAATTGACATAAAGCACCTGAGAAAGGCATGGATTGCTGCAGACAAACAGTTGTTCCAGCAAGAAGAACACAGGGTATTAAGAATCTAGCTGGTTCAACAAGGGGGTTCTACTAGTATATAAGCAATCCCTGGGCAACTTAGAGAGTTCTCTCAGACCACAACAGGTGTGCAGGTTTCATAAATCCTTTTCCATGAGATTACTTCTAATAGAATTAGAAGAAATCTGATGACTCAACTTATATGTATATATTCTAAATTTGTAAAACATTTTTTTAATTCAATTGGGCTGAAAAAATATTTGACTACACTATGATGACTAAGATGATTGGCAGTTTGTGTGTGTATCTCATTTCTGTTCATCCAGTCAGTTTGTAAGCTATTTTTGGTAGTCAAAAGAGCTAGTGATCATTTCCCCATGAGGAGTTAAAAACTAAAGTTCATTAAAGGAGTTCTCTAGTGTCTCTAAGTATCTGGAAAATTCCCTGAAGGAATTAGGTGCTGGAAAGGAGTAGGCAAATCTGTGTAAAGAACACAGGGGATTATGATTGGAGCTAGTTCAGGAAAGCAGTGTGATATAAATATAAATATATATATATATATACACACACACACACACACACACACACACATATATATATATATATATATATATATATAACCTCTCAGAACTTAGAGAGCTCTCACAGACCCAGAAAATCTCTTTGCTTGTTTCCTGAAACATTTTCTGCAATATCTCTTTGAATTGACTTATAACAAGTCTGAGGAGTGACTTTAGACATAAATTCTAAATGTGTAAGAAAATAAACTCTATTAAATTTTTCAATAAATATATTGTAGTGCATGCACTCTGAAGTGCAAGATATTTGTCTGTCTGTGTACCTCCTGCCTGTTCATCCAGTCTGTCTGCAAAAACTTGATGGAAGCCAGAGATTTATCCCAAGGTTGTAAGCACCTGTTCACAAAGTGCAAGATCCTGACTTCCATCCACAGTACAAAAACAAAGTTGTTGGGATAAAAATGAGCTAGATATTGTTCACATCTGTGAAGTCAATATCTCCAGTGCCCTAAAGCAGTACCCAAATTTCTATGAGCAACCTGAGAAGTGCCCTAAAGTCACAGTGCTGCAAATGAACAGGTGATCCAGTAAAATGATCAACATGGTCTAAGAATCAAGCTGGTTCTGCAAGGATTGTGATACAAATATTTAAGGTACCTTTGGAATCTTTGAAAGGTCTCAAAGACCAAGATGTGCTATTTACATGTTTCCTAAATCTTTTCTATTGGATCTCTGTTAATCAATGTATAAAATTTCTGAAAAGAAAATGGAGAATTTCAAATTCTCAATTTGTGAAAAATATATTTTAAATCAATTTCACAGAAAATGTATTTGATTACACTCTTATGTGGAAGATGTCACTGTGATCTGTATCTGGTGTCTGTAAATAATTGTAGGGAGACCAATGTTCTAGTAATTGTGTGCATCTGCTGTGGAATTAAAAAAAAGTGCTTTGTAGGAGTGCTCAACTGGCCCAGAGCATCTGTGAAACACTCTCAAGTTAGGTATAGGGTCCTGTAAATAAACAGGTGTTTCAATTAAAGGAAACAGGGGACTAAGTATTGAGCTTCTAAAGCCAGGGGGCAAGATGCTGAAATATAAGCAATCCCTGTGGGACTTAGAGAGTTCTCACAAACCAGGACAAACTATATGTTTGTTTCCTAAATCATTTATTATGAGACCTCTTCTAATTGACCTATTACAAAAATCATGAATCAATTTATATTCCCATAAACTATATTTGTAAAATATTATTTTAATTTGATTAGGCTGAAAATACATTTGAGTACAGTGTAATGAGTAAGACATTTGGCAGTCTGTCTGTCTATCTCGTGTCAGTTTGTCTTGTCTATTTGTAAGCACTTTTTAGAAGTCAAACGAGTTAAGATCATTTCCACCTGTGTAGTCAAAAATATGTCCTCCTTAAAGTAGTGTCCTCCTGCCTCTGAAGGCCTGAGAAATGCCCTGAAGCCATGGTAGGCTGGGAATGATCAGGCAATCCAGCAAAAAGAACACTAGGGTGTAATAATATAGCTAATTCAACCAAGATGTTTGACAAAAATATAGAAACAAATCCTGGGAATGTACACAATTCTCACTGACCAAGATAAACATTTTTGTTTCCTAATTTTTTTCTAGGAGATCTCTGCAATTTGACCCATAACAAATATGATGAGTAAATTTATAGTTATAAATTATGAATTTAAAAATATATTTTAATTCAGTTTGTCAAAAATATATTTGAGAACCCACTGATGTTTATAATTCTTGTCAGTCTGTCTGCCTGTGTGTCACATATCTGTTTGTTGAGTTGGCTTGTAAAAATGATTTTGAGACAAATCAGCTAGTGATCACTCACATGTGGAGTACAAAATTTCAGGTTCTTTCCATGAGTTCCTAATTGTATAGAGCACCAGAGAAATGTAGTGAAGGCATGAGGTGCTGGTGATGCTCAGGTTTTCCTGGGAAAAGAACAAAGAAGACAAGGAATTGACCTAGTTCAGCTTGAGGGGCCTGATAGTAGTTTACAAACAATGACTGGGAGACTTAAAGACTTCTCACAAACTCTGACATTCTGGGTAGTTGTTTCCTAAGTGGTTTTCTAGGGCATCTCTCCTAACTGACGTATAAAAAATTGGATGAGTCATTTTATAGTTATACTTTCTAAAATTATAACTCAATATTTTAAATCAATTTGCTTGATAATATATTTGAGAGCACTCTGATATGTAAGATGCTTGTCAGTCTGTGTATCTCCTGTCTGTTTATCCAGTCTGACACTGAGGCATTGTTGGGAGACAAATGAGCTAATCATTTTTCACACCTGTGGAGTAATTGATGCTATGACCTAGCAGGATTGCCCATGTGGCATTAAGCACCTGAGAAATCCCTGACATCCTGCAGTGTTTAAGATGAACAGCTTTTCCACAGCTAACAACTCAGGGAACTAAGAATGAAGCTAGTTCAGTGAAAGTGTGTCATTCCAGTACATAAACCACCCCTAGAGAACATAAACAGTTGTCACTAACACTAATATGCTATGTGCTTGTTTTCTAAATCCTTTTATAAGAGATTCCCTGCTAAATGGTGTATAACAGATCTGATGACTCAATTCATAGTTATAATTTCTAAATTCACTACACATATCTTTAATTCATTTGGGCTGAAAATGTACTTTTGTACACTCTGATGTGTAAGATTCTTGTCATTTTGTCTTTGTATCTGGTGTCTGTATGTCCTTTAATTTGGAAAGCAATTATTGGGAATCAAAAAAGCTATAGATCTTTCATATCTGTGGATTCCAGAGCACAAATGCACTACAGAGAACCCAGGTGGCACAGAATATCTTAGCAATGCTTTGCAGGCATTTTGTGCCAGAGATGAACATCTCTTCCACACAGAAGAACATAGGATAATAAAATGCTGCTAGATCAGCAATGGAGCATAATACCACTACATAAAGAACATTTGGAAAAATAGAGAGTTCTCCTTGTCCCCCAAACTCTGTGTGCTTGTTTACTAAATCTGTGGATTCAAGACCTCTTCTAATTGACCTATTATAAATATGATAAGTTAATTTATATTTATAAATTCTAAATTTCTAAACTTTATTTTCAGTATGGTTAAAATGTAATTGAGTGTAGTCTGATGTGTAAGATATTTTTCAGTCTGTCTGTAAATCCGATGTCTGCTTATCCTACCTGTTTTTAAGCATTTATTGGGAATAAGATCAGCTAGTGGGTGCTACCATCTGTGCATTCAAAAATACAAGTGACCTTCAGGAGTGCCAAAGTTGGACAGAGTGTCTGAGTAATGCCCAGATGACAAGTTGTGTAGGAGACAAACAAGTGTTCCAGCCAAAATCACAGGGCAATAATAATCCAAGTAGTTCAGCAACCAGGGAGATATAAGCTTATAAAAATCCCATGAAGAACATGGAGAGTTCTCACAGACCCCACCAACAGAAGAGTGCTTGTTTCCTAAATTGTTTCCTATGCAATCTCTAATAATTGACCCATAAGTAAGGTGATGATTCATTTTATAGTTATGAATTCTAAATTTGGAAAATATTATTTTAACTTAATATTGATGAAAATATATTTGAGAGCACTCTGATGTATAAGAAGTTTGCCAGTCTGTCTGTAAATCTGAAGTTTGTTAGTTGAATTGATCATTAAGCAATACAGAAAACCCATTCCAACCAATGAATTAAACATTATAAAACTTAAAAGCAATATCATGGGGAAACATGATTACCATAAAATCTTATGTACTATTTCTGTTTCTTACACTAAGGAGAGTATATACAGTTTTTACATAAGTGAGTTTGATATATTTCACTTATGTCTATGGTCTCAAGTTGCATTCATTTATTTATAAATATCTCAATGTGATCATTTTTTATAGCTGAGTAGTACTCCATTGTATAAAAGTAACACAATTTTTTTTATCCACTCCACAGTTGCTGGACACTTAGGTTTTGTACAAGATCTGGCTATCACAAATTATGCTGCTATAAATATGTGTGTTCAAAGAGAATTCTTACTGACCTCTATAAGTTGTGTCCTTGTTTCCTAAAACCATTTATATCAAATCACTTCTAACAGACCTATAACAAATATGATGGGTGAATCATACTTATAGATTCTAAAATTCTAAACTATTGTTTTAATTCAATTTAGGTAAAAGCATATTTGAGTACACTGACTTGTGAACAGTTTTTCAGTCTATGCATCTGGTTTCTGCTTGTGCAGTTTGGAATTTTGGGGAGTCTAATGGACTAGTGATACCTCACACTTGTGGAGAAAAAAACAGAAGAGCATATACAGGATTGCAAATGTGTAAGTTAGAGCCTCAGAAATGCTCTGAGGGCATGGTGTGCTGGAGATGAATAGCTGTTCCACACCAAAAACAATGGATTACAAATCATGCTAATCCAGTAAATGGTGTGATACAAGATGAGTAACACCTGGGGATTCAGAAATTTCTCACAGACCCCATCAACATATATGCTTGTTTTCTAGAGGCTTTTCTATGAGATCACTGCTGAATGACCTATTAGCAATTTGAAGAGTCAATTTATAGTTATCAAATTCTAAATTTGTAAGGCTTAATTTTATTTCAATTTGGCAGAAAATATATTTACATATACTTTGATGTTTAAGATGATTGTTACTCTGTTTATAAATGAAGCCATTGTTGGTAGTCAAATGAGGTAGGGATCTTTTACACCTGTTGAGTCAATGACCAAATGACCTACAGAAGTGCCCAAGTGGCACAGAGCAGAGGAGAAATGCCCTGATGACAGGTATTGCCAGATATGAACTGATGCTTCAGCCACAATAACACAGGGAAATCAGAATTGAGCTATTTCAGCAAAGGGGCATGGTACAGGTATATAAAGAAACAATGGGAGAACTTAGAGGATTCTCACAAAGAGAAGTAGTGTGCTTGTTTAAATGGTTTTCTATGAGATCTCTTCTAGCTGAATTATAAGAAATTTGATGAGTCAATTCATAGTTATACATTCTAAATTTCTAACACATTATTTTCATTCAATTTGGCTAAAAATATAACTGAGTAAAGTCTAATTTATAAGATATTTCTGTGTATGACTGTGTATGTGTGGTCTGTCTTCTCTGGTTGTGGGAAATTTTTTTGTAGTTAAAGAATCTAATGATCATTTACACCTGCATCAGGATAACAAAGCATAAATTCACTAAGGGAGTGCCTAAGTGTCACAGAATACCTGAGAAACAACATTTGCAATTGGATGCCAGAGAAGAGCAGGTTTTAAACCCCAAGAACACAGAGGAAAATGAATCTTTATAGTTCAGAAAAGGAGAATCTGACAAGTACATAAACAACCCATAATCTTAGAGAGATCTCACCAATCCCAACATGCTGTGTACTTGTTTAATAAAACATTTTACAGGAGATATGTGCTAATTGAAATATAAGAAATCTGATGAGTCAATTTGTAGTTATAAATTTCAAATTCTGAACCATTATTTTAATGCTTGGCTAAAAATGTAGTTGAGGACCCATTGATGTGTAAGCTGTTTAGTAGTTTGACTCTGAATCTGGTGTCTGCTTAACCTGTCTGTTTGTAAGCAATTGTTGGGAGTCAAATGAACTAGTGATTGCTCATCCCTCTGGTGTCAACATCACAAGTTCCCTGCAAGATTACCCAAGTGGCATGAAAAGACAGAAATGCCTTGAGGAAACGCAGTGCTAGAGATGAACAGGAGTTCCATCCAGGTACACAGAAAACTAAAAATTGGCCTAATTCATTAAAGGAGCATGATAAAAGGACAAAAAAATCCTCTTGGAAACTTACAGAGTTTTCACAGGGCCCAACAAGCTGTATGATTTTCACTTTATCATTTTATTTGAGATCTCTTGTAACTGACTTTATATTAATTAAACTTTATATTAATTCAATTTGCCTCAAATTATATATGAATACACTCTGATATGTAAGATGTTTGTCAGTCTGACTGTGTATCTGGTGTCTGTTTATTCTCTATGTTTTTTAAAAATTTTGGGAGTCAAAGGTGGTAATGATCATTCACACTTATGGAATAAAATGTACAGTTGTCCTATAAAAGAGCCTAAGTGGCACACACGGCCTGATATATGCCCTGAGGCAAAGGGATACAGGATATGAACAGGTGTTCCATCTCCAATAACCAGTGGAGTATGATTCATGGTAAGTCTGGAAACTAGTATGATAAAAGTAAATGAACAATCTCTGGGGAAATCAAAGACTTCCCAAGGACATAGAAACTGGATTACCTGGTATGTAAATATTTTATGAGAGATTTCTTCTAATTGACCCATGATAATCAGATGAGTCAATTGTTAATTATATATTCTAAGTTTCTGAAAGATTATTTTAATTCATTTTGGCTGAAAATATATTTCAGTACACACTGAAGTGTAACATGCTTGTCATTTTGTCTGTGTATATGGTGTTTGTTGGCCAGGTAGGTAATTAAGCTTTTGTTGAGTGTCAAATGAGATACTGATCATTCATATCTGTGAAGTCCAAAGCACAAATGACCTACAGAAGTGTCCAAGTGTCATGGAGTGCCTGACAAATGTCTCGAAATTACAGGCTGCTGGAGATGAAGAGGTGTTCCATGCCCAATAACAGAAGTGATTAAGAATTCAGATAGTTCAGCAACAATGTATGGTACAAGTATATAAACAACCCCTGGGAAATTAGAGAGTTCTCACAGTCCATGAAATGCAGTGTGCTTGTTTCCTAAATCATTTTTCTGCAAGATCTCTTCTAACAGACCTATCTGAAAAGTGCTGATTCAATATATAGTATTAAATGCTACATTTGTGAAACACTGTTTATACTCTATTTGGAAACAATATATTAGAGAATACTCTAATGTGTAAGATGTTTGTTAGTCTGTATATCTCATGTTTTTTGGTCTAAGTCTTAATAAAGCATTTGCTGTGATTCAAATGTGTTTTGATAATTGAAACTTTTGGATTTCAAATCACAAGTACCATACAAGAGTCCCAAGATATTGGGTGGTGCCAGGGAAATGCCATGAGATTATGGGGTTCTGGAGATGAATAGGTGTTTGAACTCTAAGAACACAGGAGAATAAGAATCTTGGTAGAACAGCCAAGAGGAATGATACAAATATATATTTAAAAAACCTGGAGAAGTTAGAGAGCTCACACAGAGCCACACAATTTGTGGACTTTTTTGAAAAATGCTTTTCTACAAGATAACTGCTAATTGACCTATTGCAAATCTGGTGAGACAATGCATAGTTATAAATTTTAATTTGTAAAACATTATTGAGCTCACTGTGGCTAAAAATACATTTTAGTACACACTGGTGAGTAAGATATTTATCAGTCAGTCTTTGTATCTGGTGTCTGTCTATTTGTAAGCAATTCTTGGGAATCTAATGAGCTCTTGATTACTCAGCACTGAGGAATCAAAAGCACAGATGCCTTTCAATAAGGCATTGGTATTACAGCATAGTTAGGGAATGGTATGATGGGTCCAGGTGCTGGAGATTAACATTGTTCAAAACAGAAGAACAGAAGAGAGTAAGAATTGATCTATTTTAGCAAAGTGATATCTTATAATTATATAAAATTTAGAGCATTCTCACAGACTCTGTGAAGCTGTTTTCTTATTTATTAAATTCTTTTGTACAAAATCTCTGCTAATTGACTCAAAGCAAATCTGAGGAGTCAATTCATAGTTATAAAATCTAAATCTCTTAAGAATTATTTTAATTCAATTTACCTAAAATGTGTGAGGGGACACTGTAATGTGGAACATGATTGTCAGTCTGTCTGAATCTAGTGTCAGTTGATCCTATTTTTTACTAAGAAATTGTTGGAAATCAAATGAGCTTGTGATCATCTACACATGTGAAATCAACAGCACAAGTTCCCTACAGGATTGACCAACTGGCAGGAAGTCATAGAGAAAAGCCCTGTGGCCTGGCATATATGAGATGAACAGGGTTTCCAGGCCCCAAACACAGGAAAATAAGAATCAATCTAGTTGAGTAAGGGATTTGATAAACCTATATAAACAATCCCTGGGAATTTAATGAGTTCTCACTGACCATGACAAGCTTTGTGTTTGTTTCATAAATCCTTTAGAAAGATCTATGCTAATTGACCTAAAAGACAAATGAAAATGTATAATTGATAAGTCTAAGTATATAAAATGTTACTTTAATTAAATCTGGCTAAAATATATTTAAGTACAATCTTATGTATTAGATGTTTGCCTGATTGTGTATCCAGTTTCTGTTTATCCTGTTTGTAAGCAAATATTAGAAGTCAAACATACTACTAATCTTCCACACCTGCTTGGTCCAAATCACAAATTCCCTACAGGAGTTCTCAAACATCACAGAATGCCTGCCAAATGCCCTAAAGGTGTAGGGTGCTGCAGATGAACAGGTGTTCCAGCCCTAATTATACTGGGTCTAAGAATCATGGTAAGTCAACAAAGAGGCATGATACAAGTATATAAACAACCCCTGGGAACTTAGAATGTTTTCACAAACACCATCAAGCTGTGTGTCTGTTTCCAATGTCATTTTCTGTGAGATCTGTGTTAAGTAACAACACAAATCTGAATAATCAAATTATATTTATAAATTCTAAATTTGTAAAAAATTACTTTAATTCAGCTTGACTAAAAATATATTTGAGTACACTCTGTTGTGCATGATGCTTTTTTTGGGTTTGTCTATATAGCTGGATTCTGGTTGTCCTGTCTGACTACAAGAAACTGTGAAACAAATGATTTAGTGATCCTTCACACCTGTGGATTTAAAAACTCAAGGGCCATATAAGAGTGCTCCAGTTGCATGGAAGGATGGAGAAATGCCCTGAGAGCATGCAGTGCTGCAGATGAACAGGTGTTCCAGTCAAAAGAACATAAGGGCATAAGAAATGAACTAGTTCAGCAAGGAGGCATGATAACAATATAAAAACAACCTAAGGGGATCCTGAAGTTCTCACTGTCCTGGACAATCACTGTAATATTTCCTAAATATTTTTATAGGAGACCTCTTCCACTTACAACAAATCTGAAGGGTCAACTTATAGTTATAATTTCTAAATTTGTAAAACACCTTTTTCAGTGTATTTCACAAAAACATGTTTTACTACACTGGGCTATGTAAGATATTTGACCATCTGTCTGTATATCTGGGGTTTCCTTCTCTAGTCCATAGTTAAGAATTCTTTTGAATCAAATGTTCTCTAGTTCATTCACAACTATGCAGGGCAAAGCACAAGTACATTTCAGGAGTGCTGAATTGGGACACAGCACCTGAGAAATTTCTTCAAGGCATGGGATGATGAGAAGAATAGGTGTGCCAGCTCCCAGTACACAGGAGTGAAAGAATTGAGATAGTTCAGCAAAGGGGTAGGATGTATATGAATACGATCTGATGTTGGTTTGTCAGACTTTTTGTAAATCTGGTGTCTGATTGTCTGCTTTATTTTCAAACAATTGTTGGGAATCAAATAAACTAGTAAACTTTCAAAACTCTGTAGTCAAATCACAAGTGTAATACAGGAATCCCTGAGTGGTAGGAATTCCTTAGAAATGCTTTGAGGTCATGAGGTGCTTTAGAAGAATGGGTGTTCCAGCCCCAAAACACACGGGAATAAGAATCATAAGAATCGACCTGGTTAACTAAGATTGGATATACAAGTATAGAAACAACCCTTGTTGATCTTGGTGTTCTCACAGACCTCAACAACTGTGTGCTTGTATCTATAGGCTTTTCTAAGAGATCTGTGTTAATCACCTATAAGAAATTTTAAAGTAAATTTATAAAGTGTTAAATTGTAAAATATTATTTTGTTTCAATTTGTCTGAAAATACGTTGGGGAACACTATGATGTACAATATCATTGGTAGACTCTCTTTCAATCTGGTGTGTTTGTCCAATCTGTAAGCAATTTTGGGGAATCAAATGAGGTAATTAACTTTCAAACCTCTGTGTCAATGCCCAAAAGCTCAACAGGAGTGCCCAATTGGCATGGAGAGCCTGAGACATTCCCTGATGGCATGGGATGATGGAGATGAACAGGTGTTACAGCCACACAAGATCATAGTGGACTATGAATCACAGGCATTCAGAAATGGAGCAATATGCAATAATATAAACAACCCAAGGGGAGCTTAGAGTTTTCTCACTGATGCTGACACACTGTGAGCTTGTTTCCTAAATCATTTTATTTGAGATAACTTCTAATAAACCTACAATAAATCTGACAGGTCAATTTATAGTTATAAATTCTAAACTTGTAAATCCTTATTTTAATGTAATTTGGCAAAAATATATTTAAGTACACTGTGATATGTAAGATGTAGTTTAGTCCCTCTACATATCCTGTTTCTGTTTGTCTAGTCTATTTGTAAACAAATATTGGGAGTCAAATGAGATAGTATTCATTCACAATTGTGAAGTCAAAAGCACAAATGCCCTACAGGAGTGCCCTGATGGCATGAGGTGCCTGAGAAACACTTGAGGGCATCAGTTTCTGGCAGTGAACAGGTGTTCCTGCCCCAAGAACTTAAGGGTGCATGAATCAATCTAGTTCAGCAAAAGGGCCTGAAATGTTAAAATTAATAAATCTCATGGATAGAGAGTTTTTCTAGACCCTGACAGGCCCTGTGCTTGTTTCATAAATGCCCTTCTACTATATTTCTGGTACTTGATCTATCAGAAATTTGGACTGTGATAAATTATAAATTTGTAAAATACTGTTTTAATTCAGTATGATTAACTTATATTTGAGTTTACCATGAAGTGTAAGATGTTTGTTAGTCTGTCTATACATCTGGTGTCTATTTGTAGAATCTGTAGTTCAGCAATATTTTGGAGTCAAATGAACTAGTGAACATTTACATATGTGGAGTTTAAATCTTAAATACCATACATGAGAGCCTAGGTGGCATGGACTGCTGAGAAAGGTCCTGAGAGCATTGTGTGACAGAGAGGAACAGGTATTCCAGCCCCAAGATGACAGGTGTTTAAGGACTGAGCTAATTCTGGAAAGGTCCATAATACAATTACATAAAAAAACCTGTAGAACTCAGTGAGCACTCACTGACCCTGACAAAATGGGTGCTTGTTTCCAAAATGCTTTTATATGATATCTGTGCTAATTGATCTATAAAATTTGTGATAGATCATATTATAGTTGTATGTTTCAAATTTCCCAAATAACATTGCAATTCAGATTGGCTAAGTACATATTTGAGTGTACTCTGATGCTTAAGATGTTTGTCAGTCTATTTGTGTGTCTGGGGTCTGTTTGTCTTATAAGTTTGTAAGCAGTTGGATGTGATATGAGCCAGTGATCATTCGAACCTGTAGAGTCAAAAGCACAGGTGCCCTTCAGGAGTGCCTATGTTGGACAGAGTGTTTAAGGAATGCCTTGATATTATGGGGTACTGAACATGAATGGTGATCCAGCACCAAGAACACAGGGGAGTAAGAATAGAACCATGTCAGAAATGGGGATGATATTGGTATACAAACAACTCCTGGGGATCTTAAATTTTCTCACATATCCTGCCAAGCTGTTTACTTGTTTCATAAATTCTTTTAAATAAGATTTCTGCTAACTTACCTATAAAAAATCTGATGAGTCAATTTATAAATTCTAAATTTCTGAAACATTGTTGTAATTCAAATTAGCTAAAATTGTATTTTAGTAACTTTTAATGTGTAAGATATTTGTCATCGTGTATGTGTATAAGGAGCCTCCTCCAGCCACAAGAAGACAAAAATCTAAGGGTTAAGCTATTCCAGGAAATGTGTGTGATGGAAGTATATAAACCATAACCTAATATTGAGAGTTCTGACAGTCCCTGACAAGCTGTGTGTTTGATTCCTAAATCAGGTGTTTCTAGATATCTTCTAATTTAGCTATTATAAATCTGACAGATCAATTTAGAATTAAACAATATAAAGTTGAAACACTATTTTAATTCAATTTGGCTAAAAATATATTTGAGTACACAGAAATGGGTAAGATATTTGTCAGTCCATCTTTGTTTCTGGTGTCTGTTTTTCTTTGTTTGTAAGTAATTGTAGAGAGTCAAATGATCTAGTTATCATTAACACTTTCAAAGTCAATGACCAAATGCACTGCTGGGGTAACCAATTGGCAAAGAGCCCTAAGAAATTCCCTGATGGGATGGGGTGATGGAGATGAAAAAGTGTTCCAGCTGCGGGTACACAAGGAACAGAACTGAGCTAGTAGATCAAATGTGGCATGATCGAAATATATATCCAACTACTAGTGGAATATAGAGAGTACTCAAAAATGCAATAAGCTGTGTGCTTGATTCTGCATCATTTTTTGAGTTATCTCTTCTAATTGAGCTATATGAAAGCTGAAGAGCATATTTTTATTTATAAATTCTCAATCTGTAAAACTTTACCTTAATACAACTTGGCTAAAAACTATTGTTGAATACACTCTGATATGTAAAATGTTTATTAATCTGTCTGTGTATCTGGAATCTGCTTGTCCAGTATGTTTGTAAACCATCATTTGGAGTCTAATAAGCTGGTCATTGGTAACACTTGGAGTCAAAATCACAAGTGACCCTCAGGAGTGCAAAATTTGCATAGAGGGACTGAAATAACACCTTGACAGCATGCAGTGCTTGTGATCAACAGGTGCTCCATACAGAAGAACAGAGGGCACTATGAATCAAGGCAATTCAGAAAAGGGGAGTGATACCAGACATAAACATACCCTCTGGAACTTATACAGATATCACAGACCCTGACAAGCTGAGGGCTAGTTACTGAAAGGGGAATGATACAAGATGAAAACTGTCCCTGTGGAACTTACAGAGTTCTAACAGAACATGACAAGCTGTTGGATAGTTTCTGAACTCCTTTTAAAGGAGATCTCTAAATAAATAAAATTTATTTTATTGTATTTGGCTGAAAATATGGTTGAGTACAATCTGATGTGTACATGTTTGGCATGGTGTTTGTGAACCTGCTATGTGTTTGTCAAATCTGTAAACAATTGTTAGGAGTCAAATGAAATAGTGATCATTCAAACTGGTCAACTCCAAAGCACAGATGCCTCACACTTGTCCCTTGATGGCTCAGAGTGCCTGAGAAATGCACTGATGGAAATTGATGCCAGAGATGAACAGGTATTCCTACCTCAAGAAATCAAGGAAATAAGAATTGAGTGATTTCAGAAATAGGGCATGCATCAAGTAAATCAACAATCTCTTTGTAACTCAGAACAATCATACATATTTTGACAAGCCCTGTGCCTGTTCTCTAAATGCTTTTCTATGAGACTTCTGCTAATTGATCTGTAAGAAATTTGATGTGGCAATTTATAGTTAAAAATTCCAAAATTGTAAAACATTTTCATTCAATTTTGCTGAAAATATATTTGAGTACATTCTGATGTGTAATGTGTTTGTCTGTCTGTAAATCTACTGTCTTTTCTTTGAGTGTGTAGTTAAGAATTATTGGCTGTCAAATGAGCTAGTGATCATTAACATCATTGTAGTCAATGAACAAAGGGCTTACAGCAGTGTTCATGTGGTAAGCAGTGCCTCACAAGTGCCCAGATGGCATGAGGTCCTTATGATGAACAGTGTCCAGAACCAAAGAACTCAGGCACTAACAATCAAACCTAGGTCAGCAATGGGACATGACATAAGTATATGAACAAACTCTGGGGAACTTAGAGAGTTCTCACAGATTCCTATAATTTGTGTGTTTGTTTCCTAATATTTTTTGTTCTAGATCATTTCAAATTGAACTGTTAAAAATCTCAGAGTTCAATTTATAGTTACACATTCTAAATTGGGAAAACAGCACTTTATTTTGGATTGTCTGAAACTGTATCGTAGTACTTTGTGATGCATAGCATATATTTGTCAGTCTGTATATATGATGCAAAAAATTGTTGAGAGTGTATGGAGCTAGTGTTCAAACATGCCTGTTGAATCAACAATGAAAGTGCCCCACAGGATTGCTCAAGCAGCATGAAAATATTAAGAAGTGTCCTGAGGGCCTGGTTGCTGGAGATGAACAGGTGTACCTGCCCAAAGAAAAAGGAGACTATGGCTATAGCCAGCTTATGCAAGAGGAATGATACAAAAATAATACATGGGAAATTTAGAGTGCTTTCACAGACAAAGACAATCTGTGCTAGTATCATAAATCCTGTCATATGCAATCACTAGTAATTGAAATTTAACAAATATGTTGAGACAATTTATAGTCAGAAATTATAAATTTATAATATATTGTTTTAATTCAATTAGGAAGAAATTATATTTGAGCACAATTTGATGCATATGATGTTTGTTAGTGTGTCTCTGTATCAGGTATCTCTATGTCCTTTCAGATTGTAAGCTTTTTTTGCGAGTCAAAAAAATAGATATCATTAACACCTATAGAATCCATAACACAAATGCACTACAGAGTGCCCATGTGGCACTGAGTGTCTGAGAAACTCCCTGAGAGCATCCAGGGCAAGAGATTAACAGGTGTTTTAGCCCAAAAAACACAGAGGATTGAAAATATAGGTAGTTTCAGCAAAGCATGGTGATAGCCTTATATACAAAATTTAGGGGAAATTAATAGTGTTCTCACTGACCTGGATATGCTTCTGTTTTGTTTCTTAAATCCTTTTAAAGGAGATCCCAGCAAATTGACCTATAATGAATCTGTTCAGTCCAATTATATTCATAAATTCTCAATTTATAAAATGTTATTTTAATGGAATTTGCTAAATATGTATTTGAGTACATTATAATGTTTAATATTTTTAGCAGTTTGTATGTGTTTGTGTTCTCTGCTTGTACTCTATATTTATAAGTATTTGTTTGGAGTCTAATGAGCCAGTGATCACTCACACCTATGAAATCAACAGCACATGTCCTCTACAGGATATCAAAAGTGACATGAACAGAATAAGAAACCCAATGACAGCATTGAGTCCTAGAGATAAGTACCAGTTCCACACAAGGAAACAGTGACAAGAACAAAGCTAGTTCAGAAAAGGGCCATGATGTAACTATATAAACAAATCTTTGGGAACTTTCAGAGCTCTCACAGACCTACCAAAAATGTGCATTTTGGAAGGTTATTTGAGTTTTCTCCTAATTGACATATAACATAATAAACAGGTCTATCTATGGTTCTAAATTCTAAAATGTACGTCATTTTTTAGACCAATTTGGCTTAAAATATATTTAAGTACACTCAGTTAAAAAACATGTTTTTCTCTCTATATGTGTATCTTTTGTCCATTTTTTCTCTCTGTTTGTAAGCAATCATTGGGAGTCAAATGCACTAATGATAGTTCACACCTGTGAACCAAAAGAACAAATGATCTAGTGTATCTGAGTGCATCAGAAATTACAGGAGAGGATTAGGTGATGGAGATAAAAGAAATATTGCTTCCTGAAGAACACATGGAACTAATAAATGAGCTAGTTCAGGAAACAGAGGTGATACAAGTACATAAAATAGCCTGGGAATCTTACAGTGTTGTCACTGACACTGATGCACACTGTGGGTTGGTTTCTTAACTCTTTTTATACAGGATCTCAGCTCAATGACCTATAATAAATCTGTGGAATCAATTTATAGTTATAAGTTCTAAATTTGTATAATGTTTTAATTCAATTTGTCTGAAAATGTATTTGACTGTGATCTGATCTGAAAGATGATATTTTCTTTGTCTATGTGGTGTCTGTCCAGTCTGCTGATAAATAATTACAGTGAGTCAAATGAGTTGGTATCACCCACACCTGAGGTGTGAAAAAAAAAAGCACAAATGTTGCACAGATGTGCCAAATTGAAGGGAATTTCTTAGAAATACCCTGTGGGCATGGGCTGCAGGCTTTGAACATGTGTTCCAGTCTCAAATACACAGTGGAGTAAGAATAGAGCTAGTTGAGTAAAGGAACATGACACAAGTATGTAAACAATCATTGGGCACCTAGAGTTCTCAAAGACCCTCACAATTTTGCGAATGTTTCCTAAATGCTTTTCTACAAGATCTCTTTTAATTGTTCTACAATACATTTGAGAGTAAATCTTTGTGTTTGTTTCCTAAATCCTTATAAATGAATCTTTGCTAACTGACCTATAGCAAATCTGACTTGTCAATCTATAGGTATAAATTCTAAATTTGTAAAACATTATTTTAATGCAATTTCACTAAAATTATAGTTGTTTACACTCTGATGTGTAAGATGATGTTTATGCTATCTCTATATCTGGTGTTTGTGTATTCTATGCAAGCATTTGTTTGCAATCTAATGAGCTAGTGATCATTCAAACCTGTGGAGTCCAAAGCAAAAAAAGCCCTACTGAAGCTACCAAGTGGCAGTGGGTGATTACCTGAAAAATGCCCCGAAGGCATTGGATGCAGGAGATGAACAGGCATTCCAAACACAAAAAGACAATGAAATAAGAGTCCAGCTCATTCAGAAAAGGGACATTATATATGTACATAAATAAATCCAGGAGAGAACTCTGCATCATATTGGAACTTTGGGTGCTGGAGAACAGGCGGCCTACTCGCTGCCCTGGTGAGCAGCTGGTGGCCTGGCAAACCACTGGCACACCAGGGCAAGAACTATCAGTGACTCCTGGGCTCAGCATCATGTTAGAACTTTGGGTGCTGGGAGAACAGGCAGCTTATGGGCCACCCTGGTAAGCAGCTAGGGTCCTGCCAGTGTGCGGGCTAAGAATCAGACATTGATCCATTCCCTCCCTGTTAGCAAGTAGGCACTGGTGGTCTGAGTATCTTTTTTGAGGATGAATGTATACAGCTTGACAAGTAAGGGGGATTTCCTTCTACCATCTCTTTGAAGGCAAATATTTTTTTTATCACTGTTTTGCTCAGTTTTGATTAATGGTACTGCTTTATTCAATATTCTGTTTTTAAAAGTTTGATATTTCCTTCCATTTTCCTCTATTTGATTGAAAGAACAGCTAATGTACAAAATGGGCTGTACTGTTGAGCCCATTGCTTGTGTCCTGGTGAACCTGCTCTGAGGTTCTGTGGTAGTTTTAATGCAGTGCAGTCACATGGGTTTGTTCTGTCTTGTTCTGCTGTATTTTGCTACCTTCAAAAAAAGTAGATAATAAAGTAACAAAATACCTCTAAAAAGATTCCAACTCCACCAAAGCTGATCCATGGATCATGGATGAGGAGAAACTCAAAAACAAGGCAACAGAATTATATAAGGTGATTAAATGTATATAACAACAACAAAACACATCAGTAAGGTACTGAGCAACCTGAAACAGGATACAACTAAGCAGATAATGGACTTAAAAAGTAAAAAGAAAAAGGGAAAGTGATTTAGAGGATATGGCTGCATGTATGTTTGAGTGTGTAGGATTGAGAACCATGTTGCTAAGTTGTTACTGGATCATTGAACTTCTTTGCAGTCTCACTGTTTGAATATCCACTTTGTATGCTTTAATTTTGTAACTTTAACAACGAGGTGTAAGAAGACAATATGTAATTTATCAACTAGTGATTTCTTACTGCTTTTTTTTCTGAGATTCTGTATTGTTTCTACCCCTTTTTATGTTTTGGTTTTTTTTTCTCTTTAAATAAAATTTAAAAAAACTAAAATAAGTCCAGGAGAATATAGAGAGTTCTTACTGAATGTGAAATGGTGTGTGCTTATTTCCTAAATCTTTTAATTAAGATCTTTACTAATTGAGCTGTAAAAATCTGAAAGGTCAAACTTATAGTTGTAAATTCTAAATTTGTAAACTATGATTTTAGTTCTGTTTGTCTAAAAGTATATGTGAGTACACTCTGATATGTAAGATGTACATCAATATGTCTGTATATCTGTTGACTTTTGTCCTCTATGTTTGTAAGTAATAATTTGTTGTTTAATGAACAATCATTCTTGCCTATGGTGTAAAAAAATCACATTTGCAAAAAAAATTCACATGTGCCCTTCAGTAGTGTCAAACTGGGGCAGAGTGCCTGAGAAACACCCTAACAGCAAGGATTGCTGGGGATGACCTGTTGTTCAAGCCCAAGGATATAGGACATTAAGAAAAGAGCTAGTTCAGAAAGGGGGCATCATACAAGCACATAAATAACACATAGGGAAAATACAGAATTCTCACAGAAGCTGAGAAGCTGTGTGCTTTTTTCCTTAAGCCATTTAAGTTAGGTCTTTTCTAATTGATCTACAACAAATATGATGAATAAATTTATCATTATAAATCCTCAAATTCTAAAACATTATTTTAATTCAATTTTGTTTAAATATATTTGAGTATAATGTGATTTGTAACATCTTTGTCAAACTGCCTATATCTGGTGTCTGCTTCTCAAGTGTTTGTACACTGATGTTTTGAGTCTAATGAGCAGGTAATTGTTCACATTTTTGGAGTCAAATCACAAGTGCCTCTCAGGTGTGCAGATTTTTTAACAAGACACTGAGTAACACCCTGATGGCATGGAGTGCTGTAGATGAACAGGTGTTCCAGCCCCTAGAACACAAAGCATTATGAATCAAGCTAGTTAAGAATAGAGATGTGGTACAAGTACATAAACAAACCCTGGATAACTTGAAGAGTTCCAGAAACCCAAACTGTGAGCTTGTTTGCTAAAGGCGATTTGTGATAACTGCTGTAAAATAAATTCTGACAAATCAATTTATAGTGATTAATTATAAATTTCTCAATCATTATTTTAATTCAACTGGATAAAAATGTATCTGTGTACCCTGGGATGTGTAAAAAGTCTCAGTCTGTCAGTGTATCTTGTGTCCAATTGCATCAGTTTGCAAGCATTTTTTGGCAGGCAAATGAGCTATTGATAATTCACACCTGTGAAAACTACAGTACAAGTGCCTTCAAAACTGCACCAGATTCAAGAAGAGACTGAAAAAGGCTCTGAGCACATGGGGTCCCAGAGTTGAACACATGGTCCAGGCACAAGCACACTGAACATAAAGAATCCATGTAGTTGACAAAGGGTATGATAAATGTATATAAACAAATCTTGTTGAATGTAGAGAGTACTCACATACTTTAACAAGCTGTGTGATTGTTTTCTAAATCCTTTTAATTGATATCACTTCTGATTCAACCATAAAAAATCTGACTGGTCAATTGGTAGTTATAAATTCTATATTTGTAAAACTGTTTTATTGCAATTTGGCTAAAAGCATACTTGAATACACTTTGATGTGTAAGAGGTTTGTCAGTCTGTTGGAGTATCTGGCATCTCTTTGTCCTCTGTGTTTGTAAGCAATCATTGGGAGTCAAATGAGCTAGTAATCATTCACCCCTTTGTAGTCCAAAACACAAATGCATTAGAGTAGTCCACAAGTGGCATGGAGAGCTTGAGAAACACCCTGAAAGCACTGGGTGTTGGAGATGAACAGGTGTTCTAACTGCAAGATCAAAGTGGTGTAAGAATCTGCTTGTTCAACAATGGGATGTCATACAAGTATATGATAACCTATGAGAACTTAGTAGTGTTTAATGGTGGTGTACTCCTTGTCGTTATTCTTGTTTTCCATGGAATTATTCATATTCTTCTTTTTTCTTGCATATCCTTCATTTGTTATTTCCTTTTTTCTGATTCTTCTTTCTGAGGTTCATCCTTGTCTTCTTCCATCTTTTCTGTTAATCTTCACTGCTGCCCTAGTACCCCTTGCCCTTTTGTCTCATCCCAAGCAGTTTTTTTCATCTTTTTGTGCAGTGCTGCTGCACAAGCCAAGTAGACTTGGCTGTGCTATCTGGGCCTGCTGGGAAAAACACCTCTTCACACCACCACTTTTCTTCACTATTGACGTTTTTATTCTTTCCATGTTGCACTGTTTTGTTGCTGTTCTTTTATTGGCTTACTTACCCCATGTTTAAGTTTCATATGGTCAATCCTTGGGGTGTTTGATGTGGTTTTCTCATTGTGATTCTACCTTTTTTTCTCTTCTTGTTATATTTCTTTCTGTTTCCCTTTCTATTTTTTTTTCAATTTTTTTATTTTTTCTCTTTTCCATTCTATCACTGTGTTGTTTCATATATCTTTTTTATGTCTTTTCTGGTTCATTTTTCTGCCTTGTGTCCTCTGCTCCTTTGAACTCATGTTTCCTGTCACTGTTGTTCTCATTTTTTGTTTTTTGTTTTTGCTGTTCTCATTTTTTAAAATTCTTTTCACTGTTTTCCATTAATTATTTCCTTTTTTGTTTTTTCTCCTTTTCTTGGAAGTTTCCTTCCATTTTTTGCTTCTTGCATTTCTCCATTTTGTCTCTTTTTTGTTTCCAATACAATTTTTGTTTGTTCTGAAGATGTTGCTCGTTATTATTCTTGTGGTTCTTCTTTTGCCTGTACTTGCTCATGTTTTTCTTCTTCTTGCATGTCTTTACTTTTGATCTCTTCTTGATTTTTTCTTTTCCTTCTAATCTTCCTTGTCTTCCCCTCTCTTTACTGTGACTGTTCCATGCACAGTCATCATTGCCATTTGCCTTTACACATATAATTTTTTTTGTCTTATTCTTCCCAGTGACATGCAAAGCTGGAAGACTTTTCCGTACTAAGTGATCTCACTGTAAAAATCACTTCTTCTACTTTAACTTGTCTTTACTCATGTTTTTATCCCTTTGGTCATTGTGTTGTTATTGTTGATCTTCTTTTGTTTATTTTTTTTCCTATGAGTGAGTTTCTTATCGAGAGGAGTTGTGGTGTTTGAGGTGAAGGTTTCCTCAACCTCCTCTCTTCTCTTGTCCTTTTCTGTTGGAAACCACTACAAAGTGGCCTGAGAATGATTTAAATTTTTCTAATTGGATTTCTATGTTTATTTGTGAATATGTCCTAGGTCTTGGTCCCTGCCTGGCAACAGGAGCTTATTCATAGTAAGTGAACATCAATGAATCAATGGTCCTGGCTGAGATTTTTAGTAATCTGTGAGGCCAGAGATACCTCAATAGGCAAGATAAGGCCACAGCTGTGGACACTTTGCTCCAACTCCATTTAACAAGATAAAAACTACAGAGGGAGGAATTTCACCCCTGTAGTGTCAATCCTACCATAAATATTATCCTGGAGATAGAACAGTTCTCTTAAATAGGAATCATTTACTACTTGGAGAAGTATTTGAAGAGACTCCTAAGGTCCTGCTCATTTCCCGAGTTTTCCTCATTTTCTTCACCTTTTGTCCATGGATCTATTAAAAGTGAACTGATCTGGAGAAGTTTTGTCTTAGCCCTCAGATTTGTGAGCTTGATGAAAGTGTTTTTATCCTCCTGGAGACCTCAAAGTATTTATAATTGTCTCTTTTAATTTAAACTAAGCCATACATTCACTTGGGAGATTTGGGATCAAGGACAGAACCCAATACTTTTCTTTCTCTTTCCCTTTCTCTTTTCCTTTGTCATTCTCTTAGTTTTTTTATTTTTGTCTCATTTTTTCTCTTTCTTTGTGTTTTTCATATTTCCTATTCTTTTGTGCTTTATTTTTTGTGTTTTTTGGTTTGCCATTCACATTACTTTCTCTGTCATTTTTTCTTCATTATTTGGTTTATTGTTCTCTTTTTTGTCTCTATCTTTTTTTCCTTTTTCACTTTTTCTTTTCTTTTTGGATTCTTCTTCTTTTCCTCTCCTTGAAAGTCTCCTTCCCTTTCTATTCCTTCTTTCATTCCACTGATTTATTTCCATTTGTTTCTACAATTTTTACTGTTCTAAAGATGATCCTGCTATTGTTATTTTTTCTATTTTTCTTCTACTTGCACTTCTTCTCATTCAACTCCTAATCTTCTTCCTCCTCCTCCTCTTCCTCCTCCTCCTTCTCCTCCTCCTCATTCTTCTTGTATATATATTTTCTGGTTTTCTTCTTTTTTATTTTTTCTTCTCCTTATCCTCATCTTTGTCTTTTCTCTTCCTTTCAGTGATTCTTAGGGACAAGGGCCCTCCTTTCTCTATTATCTCCCCCTCTTCTTCTTCCCAGGGATGCAGAAACCTGGGATACATTTCTGTCCTTCATGGACCAAGAAGGAAAAACAAAGCTCTGCACCCATACTTTTCTTCACCCATGAGGTTTTATCCTTTCCCTGTTGTGTTGTGGTTTTTGCCCTTTGCTTTTAACCTAAATGCTTTTCTTCAAGAGGACTCTGAATTGCCCTGTAACTAACCAAGATTCAATTTATATGTTTAAATTATAAATTTGTAAAAATATGTGTTAATTCTATTTTTAAAAATGTATTTGTGTGAACTCTTGTGTGTAAGATGCTTTTGAGTGTGTCTGTGTGACTTGTATCTGTTTGTACACTATGTTTGTCAACAATTGTTGAGAGACAATTGAGCAACTGATTGATGTCACCTGTGGGGTCAAGAACACAACAGCTGTACAGTAGTGTCCAATTTGGGTGGGGAATTTGAGAAAAGCCTTGAAGGCATGGGGTGCTAGAGATGAACATAACACGGGGGTCTAAGAATAGTTAATCAATGCAGATTGGAGCTAGTATGTAAACAACCATAGGATATCCTAGAGAGTTCTCACAGACCTCAACAGTGTGTGTTTTTGTGTCCTAAATCCTTTTCTCTTTGACCTTTTCTAATAGACATAAGAAATATGATGAGTCAATTTATACTTATATTCTCTAAAATTTTAAAACACTTTTTAAATTCAATTAAGTTGCTAATATATTTTTGTACACTGTAAATAGTCAGATATTTGGAGGTCTGTTTGTATGTCATGTCATTTTGTTCATTCAGTTTTTTTTGCAATTGGTGGGAATCAAATGTTCTAGCATTCATTCCCACCTGTGCAGTCAAAAGCACAACCTCCAAAAAGGGATATCCAAGTGTCTCTGTGCAACTGAGAAATGTCATGGTGACATGGGATATTGAAAATGACATAGAGATCCAGCAAAAATAATATAGGGATCAAAGAATCAAGAGAAAAGAGTACTGAAAGACATACTAGACAGAGATAAAAATGACTACAATCCCCAAAACAACAACAGAAATAAACCACCAGGTAGGATAAGCAATTAAAGAAGAGGAAAAGCAGAAAGAAAAAACTGGAACATAACATGGCAAAGTCGAGCCAGTACATGGAAATCCATATGGAGAATTCTCAGAAGACTAGGATTGGAAGCCCCATTCAATCCAGCTATCCCCCTCCTGGGTATTTTCCCAGAAGAACTGAAAAGTTCATATTACAGTGATATATGTGCACCCATGTTCATAGCTGCACAACTTGTGATAGCTAAATCCTGGAAATAAGCAAGATACCCATCAACTGCAGAGTGGATGAAAAAGATGTGGCATTTTTATACAATGGAATATTACTCAGCTATAAAAAAGGATGACCTTGAGGCCTTCATAGGCAAATGGCGACAAATTGAGACTATCCTCCT